>PVJA010001639.1:0-121865 GCA_004027025.1 Myocastor coypus | reverse complement strand
AGAATCTAATACATTCCCTCCATGTGATCGGTGCATATGTGGTAGAATATAATACATATCTAATATATATTTAGAAACAGACAAATGATAGAAAAATGGAGTCTAACATTTTATAGCTGGATCATAGATTGGATGATTGATACCAATAGGTCAATGACAGAAATTAATCTAGTATATCCTCATGGGTCATCAACTGCAGCCTGATGGGCTTTCCAAAAGGCAGAGTGTGATGGACGGGGCCCAGAGGCAGCTGTGGTAGGGCAGCTTCACCTGTGGGTTCTCTATTTGTTGCTTTCTCCCTGTCTTGAAATGCCATTGGTTGATTCCTGAGTGAACCCTAGGATGGAAGCTGATGGAGATCTAGGTTCCATTTGTGACTGAGCATGTGGTCGTCCTTTACTTTAATGAGACCATAGTCACGTTAGTGCCTGAACACATGGTTCTCCTTTACTGAGGTGATTGTGCACGAGATCATGCTGAGTATCCCGAATAAAGCTGCGTTGTTTCAGAGGCTCTTTGCTCACTGGGGACAGAATCTCAGTGAGTCCTCTGAGCTACCTTCATCAAGTCTTCTTGTCATTTCTTTTGGCACCGACATAGTACATTACAACAATCAACAGAATCCAATATATATGGAAAGAAACACAGACAGATGGACACACAGATTAATATTGAAGAAACAATAAAATATAAGTCTGCCTCCTTCCAAGTGTCCCACATAAAATGTAAGGATGTAGGATCTTTCTCGGAGCACCCCAGCAGTTCAGGAGGTGGTGCGGCTGATACGTTTTATCCGCTTGAGGTCTAGAAGCTTCACAGAGTAGCTCGGCAGTTCTGCATCCTGGAGTGTAGAGGACACACCCTTACCCCTGGTGCTAGGGTGCTGCTCACTGTGTGAGTGCTACCTTCCCGCCAACCCCATGGTGCAGGGAAAGCCTGATTGCTATGTAACAGTGGAAAAAAGGCTTGTTTACAGCCTCCCTCTTGCTCTTGCTGCTTTTGCTATCTTCTGCTGCCTTGAACTGCTGTCCTCAGCCATGCTACCCTGCCTTGGAGCCAGCTGATTATGGACTGAAACCTCCACACTGTGAGCTAGATAAACCTTTCCTTCCTTAATATGGGATGTCAGGTATTTTGTCTCAGCAATAAGAAATAAGTAACTAAGACAGAAAGAGAGGGGAATCATCCAACTTGGACTTTCTGGTCCTTGTCCCAGTTATGTTCTGGGATTAGTGTCACAGTTGAGGACCTGGATTTTGACTGAACTCTGTTCCTCCCTACCAAGCCAATGTACCATGGCCCCCAGAATGGGATTTTCTCTGGTTAAGCCTCTCCTCTGAGTTTGCCTCTGATGGGCCTCCCTGGCCATGCAACCTCCCAGCACCCATCAGAGTTGCGCTCTGAGGAATGTGAACAGTCTCTCTGGATCCCTTTGTGTTGGGACCCTGGGGGAAGAAGGCTTTGCTGGAGAACAAGCTGTACATCTCCACTCACAGCCCCAAACCTTCCCACCACCCAGGATCCTGGCTCTGTAGCTGGCTGCTAAAGGACTGTACAGAAACCTAGGGCACCATGCATGACAGGGCACACTTGGACGTCTCCTCCCCATAGTCCAGATGGGGAAACTGAAGCCAAATGTGGAGGGGTCTTCTTCAGTGTTCTGCTATTGCATTTCCCTGAGATAAGAGGGACTCTGTATTTTCTCAACATGTACCTTACGATACGATTGTGGGTGCTATTGTGTTATTTGGTTGTTTTTTGTTGTTGTTGTTGTTGTTGTTTTGTTTTGTTTTGCTTTTTTTTTTTTTTTTTTTTTTTTTTTTTTTTTTTTTTTTTTTTTTTTTTTTTTTTTTTTTTTTTTTTTTTTTTTTTTTTTTTTTTTTTTTTTTTTTTTTTTTTTTTTTTTTTTTTTTTTTTTTTTTTTTTTTTTTTTTTTTTTGCTTTTTTTGTTGCTTCAGTTTCCTCAGCCCTGACTTGCAAGTATCAGTCTAATTCAACAGTAAAAATCAAGATCTCCCAAGTCAGATTTCTGGAACCTACTAACCTCCCTGCTGTGTGACCTCGGACAAGTTTTGTCTCTGTGGATCGCTTGCCTCTTCTATTAACTTGAGGCAGTCATAGATTGTCATGAGGATTCAAGTTGTGTGGTGTGCCTGGAGCAATCAGCACCATTCCCACCCTCACTCCTTTTAGTCGTCACAAATGCCACTGCTTTTCCAGATGCTTCCTTTGGAGGCTTAATTTGTGCATTGTTCATGTCCTTGAAGTAGAGCTTCTATGTAGTCCTTCACCTGCAACACCGTTATCCTCATCTGCCAGCCCAACACTCATCTGGAGACCTACTATGTGTGGGGCCCAGGCCGAGCAAGCCCACCCAGTCCTGCTGTCCCAGTCCTCAGAATTTGCCCTCACTTGTTACTTCCTCAGTATCAGTCAGTCACTTCTCTGAGAATGTCACAAATGATCATCACAGCAACACCACCAACCCATCCTCCCTGGACAGAGGAGGGGTAGGGTAGCACAGAGGACCATGAAAGGGCCCAGAGTGCCCTGCTGCTAGATGGCAAAGACACCACGTGACCTGGATCCAGTTTGCCCATTGCTGCCCTTGGTGCCATCTCTAGGGCTGCTGAGCTGCTCTTGGCATCACTGGCCTGGCCGGTGGCCCAGGTGGTGAGCTGTTTACTTCTTGCATGCCATCCCAGGGGTTTAGGAAGCATGCTGGGGAAATGGCCACTGCTACTTCCTAGATAGAATTTGGATGGTAGTCAAGTCAGCCGGATCACAAACCCCCCAGGAGCTTCCACGAAACCCCAGTGATAGTAAGATCACAGCAGGCAGCTCACCCTGTGGGTGATGCCAAGACAGTGAGAATAGCGAGAGGCTTCCTCGGGTCTGCGGCAGAGTTTACACCTTGAAAACAGCCCTGACTCTCTCTTTAGACTTCTTCCATAGTGGAAGGAGACAGGAATGCAGGAGGAGCCCTGGAGCAGAAGGCAACAGGGAGTTTTTCCAGATTCTGTGAATGCATGATTGCTCTCCCTAGCCTGCTTCTTCCACCCCTGTGAGATCCTTTCAAGCATCATTTCTTCACTTACTTAGTCATGTATTCATTCAACAAACACTGATGGAGCTCAGGTCCTTCTGGCACAAACAGATCATTATAAGTCAATGTAGGGAAAACAGCAGGGGCTCTAGCAGCCCAGAGGAGGTATCCAGCACAGTTTAGTGGGGGCCCAAGAAGCTTCTCTGAGGCAGTGATGCATAGAAAATGCCTTGAAGGATAAATAAAAGTTGGTCAGGTGAAACAAGGGCTGACAGAATAGAGATATACGTCCGTCAAAGGTGAGGATGGAGGGAGGACAGAAAGGCAACCATGGGCCTGTGGTAGGGGCCTGGGCTGGCACAGGATGAGGGGAGCCGAGCAGGACCCCAGGGTCTCAGGATCTCAGTGGTGATCACGGCTCTGACAGCAGCTCCCCTGTGGTCAGTCCTCGTGCCCTCAGGCTCCACACTCATCAGTGACTCATTGGTCCTGTTTGTAATCCGCAAGCTCCCTTCCCGTGCCAGTGTCCAGGATTAAATTTCCCATCTGTCTTTGGGGCCTTCAGTCATCTTTGTCCCTGCCTATGTCCCTTGGTCCCAGCTTGTGACCACTGGAGTCAGGGCTGCTTGGATTCTTGACCGAGCTTCTCTTCCACGTAGTTACTCTCCAGATCTGCATTGCCTGGTCTGCTGGGTAGGAGTGACAAGGTCTCACTGTGAAGCGTGATGGAAGTCACTGTGCTCTGGAAAGTCAAAGGCTGGAGCTCCACCTGGCAAATGTCAGCCACCTATGACCGTCTTGACAACTCATGCTGGCCTGCCCAGCTGCAGAGCCCCAGAGAGAGAGAGATGAGACCTTAGAAGGCATTAGTGCAGGGCCGTGGGGGGGGGGGCTGCGGTGCAGAGGAGAAAGGGAACTCACTCTCAAGCCCCTGCGTGTGCCAGGCTGTCTGCTTTGGTTCTCATGACAGCCCTATAAGAAGGTCCAATTATTAGCTGAGCAGAGTGGCTCACGCCTTTAATCACAGTACTCTGGGAAGCTGAGGCAGGAGGATTGCAAGTTCTTTTGTTTTTAAAAAATGTTATTTAGTTATTTATTTTTTTTTTAATGAAGAGAAATGACAATGAGACAGTTTCACAACAGGTTAGTAGGGCAGTTTCAGTAATTAATACATTGCATATTGTTTTCTTCATAGTATTTGTTCAGAGTATAGGATGCAGACTTGATATCTTGTATGAACTCTATTAGTACAAATCTTTCTTCTTAATGAACTAAGAGAAAGTAGCTGCATGTATAGTCCAATAGTCCATAATAGTAGTGAATTATCAGCACAATTGACAATGTCAGAAGCTGTTGACTTGAGCCTTTTATGGCTCAGCATATTAATATAGCTTTACTTTTTATACCTCATGGTTAGACTTATATGATGGATGGTTAATACCAAGGTAAAGCAAACCTACTTAACAAAAAATGTAACTTTTGCATCTCACAAGGTCATTCGAGTCCCCTCAGCAGTTACCCTGAAATCAGGTACAGCTGTTTATAGATCTTTTGACAGCGTCCACCCTCTGGATGAGTCATGGCCATTGCTTGACTATTTTGCGCTCTGTGAAAGCCTGAAAAAATATTTTCTCTCTAGGTGATGCTCCTTAGGCACACTGTACATTGTTGATCACTTTCCTCTGTGGCCCCATAATGTCCTTGTACAGAAAATTTGGAACACCACTAAGTTATAGGATATTACAGTACAGGTTCTCTTATATCCTGAGTCCTCACTGACCTTGAAGAGTGAGGGCCAAAATATTGGCTTACCTTGTAACCCTTCTTTTTCTCTAATTTTTGGTCTGCCAACATAAGTTTTTAACCCTCCAGAAGAGAAGCTTAATGATACTATTCCCTATAACACGTCACTATCTTTCTGAATATCAAATGCCTAAGACATAACATGGAACATGTATTTTCCATAAATCATTGATATTCTAAATTTTAAATCCCTGAAGAATGTGAAAAAATAATTATGCATTTGTACACACAAATTTAGGAATTTAGCCATAAACTAAATTGTAGTGAAATAATCCTATAACATTTTTTCTTGTCTCTTATTCTCTTTTAATATTGCTATTACTATTTTTTTTTTTGTCTTTTTGAGACAGGGTCTCACTATGCAGTTCAGACTGGCCTTGAGCTCACTTTTGTAGCCCAGGCTGGTCTCGAACTCGCACCAATCCTCCCGCCTCAGCCTCCCGAGTGCTGGGATTACAGGCGTGCGCCACCACGCCCGGCTTATATTGCTATTATTTTTGGACAAACGTTTACTTGGGAGAGAGTATACCAATCGTTGATATGATATTAGAATCAGCACGCATCTAGAAGACCACAACGACAGGCATTCCAGACATGGTTTTAGTAGTGCGCAATACTATCCTTAGTTGGTTACTTCACAGATACTGCCATATATAGTTAGTCAGGGTAAAAATTCTTCCAATTAACTGCTACTTTCAAAAATCTGTTGGAGATTCTTGGGACAATTGTTTTAACCATTCTGTGTATATTAGTGCATAGTTTTGGCCCTGCCACGTTTCCTAACTTTTCTACTTGCTGTCTCTTCATCATTTAATCCTCAAGTTCTTGATTTCCATTTAGGCTTGTCATACCTTTCCATTTTTATTTCTTCTTTTGAGATCTTATATTAGGGAGACTATATGATATTTACACAAATATGTCTTGTTTATTTCCCTTATGAGTATATCTTCAAGATACATCCACCTATGGAGGTTTTGAGTTTATCATTCTTTATAGCTGAGTAATACTGCATTGTACAAAAACACCACATCGTTTTCATACATTCTTCAGATGACGGGCATTTTGGTTGTTTCCAAGAGTTGGCTATCAGAAATTGTGCGCTAGAAACATAAGTACACACATATCACTATGATATGATGTTTTCAGTTCTTTTTGGGAAATTTCCAGTAGGGGGATAGCTGGATTGAATGGAATTTCCAGTCCTAGTTTTTAAGGAGTCTCCACACTGATTTCCATAATGGTTGCACCAGTCTGCATTCCCAATTGTTCCTTTCCCCCCACAGCCTCTTGAACATTTGTTGTTGGCTGATTTCTTTATGATAGCTGTTCTTTCTAGGATGAGATGGTATGGGGTGAGAGTGTTGTTTTAATTTAAATTTCATGGATGGCTAGTGATGTGGAGCATTTTTTTTTCATGCATTTATTAGCTTCTAGTACTTCTGCCTCTGAGAAGTGTGTTCATCTTAGATACCCATTTCTGGATTGGGTCTTTAAATCTTGGGGCCTTTATATTTTTTAGTTCTTTATAAATTCTAAGTAGAAGACTTCTGTCTGAATACACGTTAGTTAAGATTTATTCAAAATTTGTAGGTTCTGTTTTCACTCTGTTGGTAATTTCTTTTGACATGCTGTCTTAGTTACTCTTTACTCATTGCTGGGACAAATACCCGAGAACCAAAATGAAGGAAGGAAAGGTTTATTTAGCTCACAGTTACTGGAGGTTTCAGTCTATATTCGGCTGGCTCCAAGGCTAAGTGGCACATGGCAGCAAGCATCCAGTTCATGGAGGTGGAAACAGCAATAAGGTTGACAGAGGCAATGGAACAACCTAGGGAGCAGAGGGCAATAGCACTAGTCTGTCTCATTGTCTCTCTTTATATTACATTCAGGCTCTCTGCCTTAGGATATCCACCCTAGACCACACTCATAGTCTCAACCCTACTCAAACTGATAATCCCATCAGTACTAAAACACAATCCCAGGGATCATGAATCAAGTCTAAATCGATAGAAGCCACACTCCATGATTGCATGAAGCTTTGAGGGGACAACTAGACATAAACCATAACACATGCAAAAATTTCTCAATAGAGGAAGTCCCAGTTAAGTCTTTCAAGTGCTACACATGCATTTTGATTTTTGTTCATGAACTCTTTGCCTACCCCGATGTCTTCAAGATTTTCTCCTACTTTCTCTTCCAGGAGATTCAGTGTTTCTGTTTTAATATTTAGACCTTTAATTCATTTTGACTTTAGTTTAGTGCATGGTAATAGACCTGGGTCAAGTTTTAGTTTTCAGCATGGAGATCCAGTTTTTTCAGCACCATTTGTTAAAGAGGCTATCTTTCTTTCAGCACACATGTTTGACCTCTTTGTTAAGATAAGGTGGTTGAATGTGTTTGTAGTTCCTTCTGTATCTTCTAATCTATTCCATTGACCTTCAGGTCAGTTTTTGCCAATACCATGCTGATTTTATCACAGTAGCTTTGTTGTATAATTTCAAGTCAGAAATTGTAACTTCTCCTCCCTTATCTTTGTTGTCCAAGACTGTCTTTGCTATTTTCAGTCTTTTCTGGTTCCAAATAAATTTTAGGAATGATTTATTTAGGTCTGCGAGGTATGTTGGTGGTATTTTGAAGGGAATGCATTAAGTTCTGTATAACAGCTTTGGAAGTATGGCCATCTTTAGATGATCATGTAGTTTCTAAATATGACTCTATTGATATAGTGTGTTACATTTACAGATTTGGTTATGTTGAACCATCCTTGAATACCTGGGATGAATCCTACCTGGTCATGATGTATAATCTTCTTAATGATTTGCTGTTGTGAAGATTTTATTGAGGATTCTTGAATCTATGTTCATGAGAGAGATTTGCCTGTAGTTCTCTTTTTGAGTTGCATCTTTTTCTGGTTTTTGTATGAGTATGATACTTGCCTCCAGGAATGATTTTGGGAGGCTTGCTTCCTTTTCAATGTCATTGAAGAGTTTGAGGAGAAATGGGATTATATCTTCTATAAATTTCTTGTAGAATTCAGTGGTGAATCCATCAGGACCTGGGCTTTTCTTTGTTGGTAGATTTTTTAAATTACATTTTGTATTTCATTGGCTGTTATTGGGTTATTGAGAGTTCTTATATCTTTTGATTCAGTTTTAGTGAATTGTACCTTTCTAGGAATCTGTCCATTTCATCTGTGTCTTCAATTCTGTGAGATTAAAGATTCTCCAAGTAGCTATTAATGATCTTCTGAATCTCCACTTGGTCTGTGGTAATTTTTTTCTTCTCATTCCTTATTACTTGAATTTGAGTTTTTTTTTTTCTTTTCACTTTTTGATAAAGTTAGCTAGGTGCTTATCAGTTTTATTTACTCTTTCAAAGAACCAGCTTTTTGATTCATTAATTCTTTGTATTGATTTCTCCCTCTCGATTGAATTAATTTTTGCTCTAATCTTTACAATTTCTTCCCATCTTTGGGCTTTGGGTTTTGTTTGATCTTCCTTTTCTAGATGCAGCATTAGAGTATTTATTTGTTTCCATTCTGTTTTCTTAATGTGTGAGTTCACAGCTACAAATTTCCCTCTAAGAATTGTTTTCATTACATCCCATAAATTCTGGTAAATTGTGTTTGAGTTTTCACTGAATTGTAGATATTGTTTAATTTCTTGTTTAATTTCATCCAGAATCCATTGGTTGCTGAGGAGGGTGCTGTTTAATTTCCATGTATTTATTGGGATTTTTGTGGTTTCCATTGTCATTTATTTCCAGTCTCATTGTACTATGGTCAGATAATATACATGAGATAATTTCTTTTTTGTTGCATATGCTTAAGCATGACCTATGGACTAGTATGTGGTCTATTTTAGAAAATGTCACATGTGCAGTTGAAATAAATGTGTATTCAGAAGTGGTATGTGGAACACTCTGTATATGTCTACTATTTCCAGTTTTTCCAAGTTCTGGTTCAGTTATGCTACTTTGCTAATTTTTTTGTCTGCTTGACCTATCTTTTTGGAATAAAGGGATATTAAGGTATCCTGTTAAGATTGTGGTATTGGATATTAGATTTTTCATGTCCATTAAGATTTGTCTTATATAATTACATATTTTGTTATATAAGTCTTGTTTTAACTTGGACTTAATTACCCAGCAGAGCCGGGTGTGGTGGCTCACGCCTGTAATCCCAGCACTCGGGAGGCTGAGGCAGGAGGATTGGTACGAGTTTGAGACCAGCCTGGGCTACAAAAGTGAGCTCAAGGCCAGCCTGAACTGCATAGCAAGACCCTGTCTCAAAAAGAAAAAAAAATCACCCAGCAGAAAAGTTTAACCACGAGGCATAAAAAGTAAAGCTAGATTAGTATGTTGAGCTGCAAAAGACTTAAATCAACAGCTTCTGAAATTGCTGGTTCTGCTGACAACCTACTACTATTAAGGAATATTGCTCTATATATACAACTACTTTCTCTTACTTCAATGAGAAGAAATATTTGTACCAATAGTGTTTAGAAAAGTTATCATGTCTGCATCTTGTACTCTGAATAACTATTATGAAGATAACAATACTCATTACATCAATTATTATTATTGCACCTTTCCTACTAACGTGTTTTGAAACTATCTCATTGTTATTTCTTATTAAAAGTAATAAAAATTTTTAAAAGATTTGTCTTATATACCTGGGTGCTCTCATGTTGAGTGCATACATATTTATGTGTGTTACCCCTTCATCTTGAATTTTTCCCCTAACCAGTATGTAGTAGCCTTCTTTATTTCATTTGATCATTTGAAGTTCAGATTGTCTTCAAACAGGATTGCTACCCCTGCTTTTTTTCTGAGGTTCTGGGGCATGTAGTATTGTTTTCCATACTTTGACTTTCAGCCTATGAATTTCTTTATGAGTTAAATGTGTTTCTTTTCTTAATATTTTTTTTTAAATTTTGTTTATTTATGTTATGGCTGGCTCAGCCTGCCCTGGGGGTGGGGCTGGCACAGCATGTGGTGCCAGGGACTGAACCACAGTCCCTACAGTTGCCTAAGCTTGCTGAAGCAGGTACTTTAGACCACTGAGGTATCTTGCCAGCCCCCAGTGTGTTTCTTGTATGCAGCATATTGTTGAATTTTGCTTTCTAGTCCACTATGCTAGTCCACTTCTTTTAATTGTTGAATTAAGTCCATTTACATTGATGGCTATAATTGAAATGTATTGACTTATGATTGACACATTATTTACCTGCTATTGTCTACCACTTTTTTTTTCCTGTGTTTAATTGGTTGCCTTATTTGATGTGTTCTTTTCATTCTCATTCATGGAGTCTGGGTCATTCTGGCCATCTCTCAAATACCTTATAGTAGTCTGTTGGCTTTGACATCATGAAATTCATAGTTGTTCTTTGTCATGGAAGTATTTCACTTCTCCCTAATACTTGAAAGAGAGTTTTTGCAGGTAAAGCAGTCTGGGCTGGAATTTGTTTTCGTGGAGGACTTGAAACATTTTGCTCCATGCTCTTATTGGCTTCATGGTTTGCGAAGAGAAATCTGCCATTATTCTGATGGGTTTTCCTTTAAGTGTGATCTGTTTCTTTTTTCTAGTGGTATATTGTTCTTCTCCTGGATTTCTGGGATCTTGACTATTATGCCTGACTGTTTTCTCATATTTGGGAAATTTTCTGCTATTCCTTCTGCCCATATTCTTTTTATATCATTTATATTGACTCCTTCTTTCTCACTGATGCCTATTAGTCTCATGGTGCACATCTTTGCATCTTCTTGTAGATGTTGAATTATTTTTTCCTACATCCTAATTATTTTTAAGAGATCCATTCTTACCTTTTCACTAGCTGCAACTGTGTCTTCAAGATCTGAAACTCTATCTTCACTTTCATTCATACAGTGTTAACCACTTTGTGATTGAGATTTTATTTTCCTGTATAACTCTTTGAAACTGCTTCATTCAATGTTTCCTACATTGCTCATTCAAGGATTCCATCATTTTTCTATTCTCTTCTAATTTTTTACCAGTGTCTTCTTTAGAAGCATTTATTAATTCTTTCATTATAGTTAGCCTTTCTTTTTTTTTACTTCAGAAATTATTTCTGATCCGATTTCCTCTACACCTTTCTGCATTTGTTTCTTTACTTCAGATCCTATTAATTCAGAGATTTCAACTGTATGAGTCCCTCTTCCTTCTATGCTAGTGTCTCCTACATTTGTTCTGTGTGGGCTTGGGGCCTGGGACTACATGTTGCTCTTTCTCTTTGTTATTTAGTACAGCACTATCCTCTGACCTTTGGTGCAAAGCTTTGGTGCAGTTATGCCCTTAGCACCTACTGAAATTCTTCCACAAGACAGACTATATGGTTAAGGCAGTTCTAGTTTTATATTTACAGAGCCACTTTTATGAACACTAATAATGGGTAGTGATGATTAACAGTTGACAAACTTTTGCAACCAATAAGTTTATGTTTTAAACAGTAAGAGCAAACATTATATCTGTGTAGTTAAGCAGATATTAAACTGGAATTTGTATTTAATTAGCTCCCCTAAGTTCTCTCTGATCTCCTCTCTTTGATGTGCCTGGGATCTCCCAGGTAGACTATTTTACCCAATTACCTGTTGCCTACTCCATAGATCAAGAGAACAAGAGAGAAGACACTCTCGTAGATCTGGGTCTAGTAAAGTGTCTCAGCTTACTGGATCCAGGCCTACCAGGTTTTGTCTTGTTCAAATGTGCCTGGCTTGGTCTGGCTGCTGTGCTCAGCTTCTTCCTGCTGTAGGCCATGGAAGTGGGCCTACTGTGCTCCTCTGGCAAGATGTTCAGTTCCTGGATTAGCTGGGTGGGCTGGTCCTCAGCCTCCCTACTGGGAGTTTTGCTGAGGGTTCCACAGGAGGTGCTGGGCCTGGGGTCTGTTTGGGAAAGTTCTGGTCTCAGGAAGCAGGCAAAAGTTCCTATACACACTGGGCCTGGGGTCTGGATGGGGAGCAAGGATTGCAAGTTCAACCCCAACCTGAGCAACTTAACAACTTAGGCTCTGTCTTAAAATAAAACCATGTTGTAACAAGGGTGTCAGGTACTGGGGATATAGCATATTGTTGAGTTCAATCCCCACAATAGCTCCCTAATCAATTATCCACATTTTAGAGATGAAAAGCTTGAGACTCTGGGAAGCAAAGCAACCTGTACTGTAGCTGCCAGGACATGACCACAGCTCTCTGTGTCCACTAAGTCACCAAGCATCAGCTAGAAAGAGCATGGCTCTAGCTTTGGGATCTGTACCATCTCAACAGCAGGCACTCAGCACCAAACCTGCAGCACAGAAGCAGCCAATGACAGTGCTTCAGTGAGTAGCACATTTGTGCTCCATGTGGTGTGGGGTCCTCAGGCCACGCTTTGTCCCTGGAGCTGCATACCACTTCCCTGTACTCCGAGTCATACAAATGTCTCTTATTACTGAGCACACACTGCAGGCTGCATTTTCTTGCTTTATTCCTGTATCAGTGCTTGTGTCAGCCTGACATCACCATCTCCTCCCCCATCCAAGTATGTGTGTCCCACAAGCCACACTTGTGGTCAAGCACTCTATCTGCCCACGTTAGGCCTTGTGCCACAAATACTGCCCAGCCAGAGCCCGGGGGCAACTTCTGAGTCTCACATTTTCTTCTCCCATCATGTGGGCTGTCACATTTTCCTCCACAATGCACAAAGTAAGAAGCAGTCATTTGCTTGCAAAGGACAAAGAATTCAAATTAAGTGCATGATGCCTTCCCACCCCTACACAAAGTGGAAGAAAACAGAGCAAGATGACAATGATTGTGTGCTCATTCTAGGCTGTCTTCTGTGCCAGGGAAAATGCTGAGACCTGGGGAAGAAGGAGTAGCTTGTGACACTCAAGCCTCCCACACCTAGAAATGAATGGGGCGTGTTCTCCTTGGGAAATAAATGATGCAAGAGACACAACCTACATACATGACGTGGCGTAAGTGGCAACATAGCACACAGGCATCTGCCATGACTCTCAGACTTCTAAGAATAGCATAAAGAGCTGAGTAACCATTACCATAATCATATAAATTAGTCCTCAAAGTGCAAAATCACCGAGCTCATAGCACAGAAGTAGGTCTTTTTTGGTACCAGGAATCAAACTCAGGACCTTGTATTTATCAGGCAGGTACTTAAGCCCCTAAACTATAACATGGTGACATTGGCTACAGCAATCCCATGGCCGTGGCTAAATGGCTTTTTCTCATGCACTCTGTGAAAGTTAAACTAGACCAAATGTTACAAGTACTCTGAGAGCTAATTTGACTTTGCAAAGTTTTTTTAATAGATAAATAAATTTCACTGAGATAATTTTAGAATGGATTTTCCCCATATGACTTTTAATCCTGATAGATCAACTTCCTTGGGTTTAAAAACACCCAACAGATCAGCAGAGGATCCTCCAATCATGGTACCTGGCCCTGAGTGCTGTGTGCATTCCCTCCCCCTTCCTCACCAGCGTTATTGCTCTGCTCTGCTCCTGGCCACCATGAACTAAGTAGCTGTCCTGTGCTGCACCCTTCTACCACGATGCTTCTCCTTACAGTCCGGGACTGACTCTCCTGAAACTGTGGCTAAATTAAACCTCTACTCCTTCAAGTTGTGGAGTCAGCACTACATCCTAATGACAGGAAACTGAGTCACCCAGACCCCTGATATCTCATATCCAGCCGCCTATCACAATCATCAGCACTGTCTGGCCCAGTAATGATTTGACTCTTGTACCACATTGTCAAGGTCATCTCTGGCTCCTGAGATAAAAAGCAAAAAGCTGAAGAGGTGTCTGAAATGATGGGATTCTGGTTGGATGAAGGGAAGGTGAAACACCTGTGGTCACACAGAGAGGGTCTTCTGGATAAGAAACTGCAGGGCACCATGGGATAGTTAGAGCACCATGTCTCTTATGATGTTTAGTGTCCTTGTTGAGGTCATCAAGTAGAATGCACTGAAATCCAGTTTAAACCCAACCCCCAACTCATAAGGAATGTTTTCCTGGACAAATTATTGGAGCTTCAATCAATGAGCCAATGGGTGTACTGGTTTGGTGTTTTTGCATGGGAAACTATATAATACATGGAATGTTTTATAACAGTATTTTATAATGAGTCACTTGAGAATCATATACACAAAGCACAGGAGATCTGTCCAAACACATAAACACTAAAGACTCCAGTTAAGGGCCTAGATCGTACTATCCTGCATAAGTCCAGCTGAAAACCTAGAGCCTACAGTAATGCCTCCCACAAGTCCAACAGGAGTCTAGAGCCCACAGCAAAGTCTGATACAGGTCCACTTCATGGATCTATGCTGGAAAAGCCCAAAGGTCAGTGGTGGAAGCTGAAATGTCTGTATGCATGGGATGAAGGATCTGTGCTAACAGGATGAGGGAGCTGAACTGGAGCTAGGAAGGAATATTCAAGGTAAGCACCAGAGCTCCCGAAGTGTGCCACAGCCATCCTCAACAACAGTGAGGTCCTGAGCTCCTCCAGCAGTGAGGAAAGCAGAATTCCCATCAGGAAAGCCAATGCAACAAGCTTCTCCATGAGGCTGAGCAGTGCACCATCTTTCCCTCGGGAACCAGGAAGTGACGCTCAAGATGAGAACCAAAGCTCCTCCAAAGTCCATTGGGAAAGCCAGCATGGCAAGATCCTGCAGCAGAAGAGCACAAGAGAACTATCAGCTCCCAACAGCTCCAACAGCTTCTCCAAACAGCATCTCTAACAGCATTCCAGAAGCTTCTCCTGTTCTGCCTTTATTCGGTTGGCAACAACCCGCAGGTGGGCTTCCCATACCCCGCACCTCACTAGTTTAATTTAGCTGGGTGCAGTAAGTTGACCACCAGTTAGAAACCCACTATAATGGGGCACACATACATGAACCCACACTTATTTTTTATTGGGTCCACGTAGGGCCAAAGGATACCAAAGCTGGTGGTGTACGCCTGTAACCCCAGCACTCTGAGGCAGGAAGATTGCAAATTCAAGCCTACCCTGAGCAACTTAGTGACTTAGCAAGCAAAGCAAAAAATAGCAAAAGGGCTTGGGGTACAGCTCAGTACAAAGGACTTGGGTTCAACCCACAGCCCCATAAAAGAAGGAGGGGAGGCCCCACTACAAGGCCTTGTGCTTGGCCATGGGCTTCACTGCTGGGCCTTCTGGGCCCTGGCTATTAGGGACTCTGCCACTTCTTCATGGCCTTTTTTGCTCCTGAAACAGTTTGGATTCTGAGTCTAGCACATTGGTGGCTGGAGAAGCAGGGGCCCAGAGGAGCCGCCCTGCTGCCAACCCCTTGCCTTAGGAAGCAATCACTCATCTGCAGCGCTGGACTGAGAAGAAGTGAGCCAGGCTCTTGTCTGGGGTTACTGCTGGTGGTGAGCTTCCTGCAGTTGGCAGGCAACTTCTATGGGCTGGTTCCTGAAACACTCCAGGTGGGGTGCCCCTGTGAAGATGGGGAACCCCAATAAGCCTAATCCATCTGGGCTGGGGGTGTTTTGCAATGGTAAGTGCCAGCCAGCCCGAGCCTGACAGGGCCTTGAGTTCCAGCCTGAGCGTGCAAACCCAAGCAGAATCCCTGTGAAGACATAAAGGAGGCCTCTAAGGAAGGGGCAGGGGAAGCGCAGGGCGCTTCTGCCTGCCATCCATTATGCTAGTTGATCCAAATGGCTTTGTTTTTCCTGTTTTACGATCATTATCACTATTATATCTTCATTACCATTTTTCTCCCCATGGAGTTTCATGGCCCGTTGGAAGGGCTTTTGCTCTGCAATGGAGTAAGAAATCAATTCTCAGAATATTTTCCTCCCCCAGCCTGAGAACGCAATGATCCTCTGTCTAGGACAGACTGATTCCCCAGGAGTAAGGGGAGAGGCAGAGTCAGCCGGGCTATCAACAAGGGGGGCTGATGCCCAGGAATAGAGGTGGGGATTTCTTACTTCTAAGTACATTAATTGTTTCATATTCTTTATTTTACCTTTTTGAAAGCTGCTCAGAGTATACCTAACTCAGGTCTCACAAAAGCCCTTGGGAGGCAAGGAGGATGAGAATTTTGCAGGCAAGAAAACTGAGATTGAGAATGGTTGGATATCTGTCCAAAAGTGACTTCGTAGGTTCCAGGACAGTGGGACGGAACTCAGGCCTCTGGCTGGTCTTCTGGCTTGACCACATGTGTCCTCCACTCAGGGAAGATGGGAATCCACTCATGCCTCAGCCCAGAGCCAGCCCATGGGACACCAGGAAAGGGAGAGCCAGTCGGAAAAGGCTCGGGTTCCACCTAGGTGGTGACCCAAGTGTGCTGTTTTTTCTGGAGGGCTGTGGTGGATGTGGAAAGAGGATCCTGAAACAGATGGGCGCTCAGAGGCCACGGACCCCTCTGTGGGCCCTGGAACTGGGGAGCGTTTTGCAGTGGTAAGGGCCAGCCAGCCGAGCCTGACAGGGCCCTGAGTTCCAGCCTAGCGTGCAAACCCAAGCAGAATCCCTGTGAAGACACAAAGGAGGCCTCTAAGGAAGGGGCAGGGCAAGCGCAGGGAGCGTGTCTGCACCTCCGAGGTCTCTGTTCCATGCCTGTCCATTCTTCTCTCTGCCTTTCTGTCTCTCCCTCCCTCTTGCCTCCTTCCTTACCGATCTGTCTGTCCATCCGTCTGTCTCTCTGTCTCTTCTTTCACCAGACAGTATTTTCTTGCTGTACCAGGTGACATCCAGGAGATGAGACAGCCCTTTGTCTCCTGACTAGAAGCAGCCCTTGGTGGGGAAGGTGTTACATTTCCCCACCCCCGCTCCTTTTCAAGGTAAGTTCCGCGTTTCTCTCTTCCCTCCATGTGATGCCATAATTGGGCCATTTTCCTAATTCCTAGATTCAGCAGCTTGATTTCAGAAATGTTCACCCCATTGTCCCTCCCAGGCCTCATCTCTTGGGTTTCCTCTTCCCTGTGCAGGCCGCACCTGGCTCTCATAATATCCTTCATTCAGTGCAAAGCAAAATAGGGCTTTTTCTCATCATATTGTGGTCCTTACCATCAATACCTTTCATAAAAAAAAAAATAATAATAATAATGATGATGATTTGAAAGACCTTCGGATCACTTTGCAGCTGTTTGCTGTAGGCCTGCTGTTCTAGTGAGGACATCTGCCCACCCATCACCTCCCATCCCAAGGACAGCAAAACAAGGTGAGCCGTGGAAACAGTGATGACGCAAATCCTGTATCCCTCGTCTTTGTTCCTACTGGTTTCCTATCAAATAAATAGTAGCAAGTCGCCCGGATGTGGAGTTGTCAGAGGAAACAAGAAGACTGGCCAGGCAGTTTGTTCTTAGCACCTGGAATCAGCGCTTCTCATTACAGCGACAGCTGCCCTGGGGACTGCCTGTGGCTGTGCAGCCCTGGACGCTCACATCCTATCTCTGCTCTGCCCTTTGGATTCTCTGGTACTCTTCACGGGGGGGTGGGACGACTTATTTAAATGGCAGTGATAGTAGCCATTTCTCAGGGATGCCGAAGGCACTCATTGGCGCTCTTTTTTTTTTTTTTTTCTCTCTCTGAGACAGGTTTTCGCTATGCAGTTCAGGTTGGCCTTGAACTCAGTTTTGTAGCCCAGGCTGGTCTCGAACTCACACCAATCTTCCTGCCTCAGCCTCCCAAGTGCTGGGATTACAGGCATCCGCCTCCACGCCTGGCCCTCCCTAGCACTTCTGACTCCGCCCCCGCCGAAGTCTGCCAAGCACCCTAGGGACAGGTTTCCCCTCTGTCTGGTCACATCCTCCAAGATCTGTTGTGCAGGGGTAGACCCCAGAGGCTCGCAGAGTGGCTGAAGATCACGGAGCGCGTGTGCCAAGCTGCAGGGACTAAGGTTGACCCCTCACAGGAAGAAGTCTGCGCATGAGGCTCCGCCCCTAGTTACACACTTCAAATGCTTTTATTCCTGCTCCCGTCTGGCAAAAGGGCACCGTTAGGATGAGGGTCAGCTCAGTCTGCTGCATAATAACTGCGCGCCCTCTCTCTCCAGGGAGCTTTGGAATAAAGGCTGCCGTAAGCAGCAGCATGGTGCTCTTGGGGGCCAAGGAAAAGAGGCAATAAAGCAACTCGCAGTACAGACAGGCGAGTGGCCCCATGCCAAGCGCTGAGTCCTGACGGGCGGAGATTAATGACCCAGAAAGTGGCACAGGGCTCAGGGGCTAGGGGACTGGGCCTATGGCTTCCAGGGTGGGGAGCAGGCTGCAGTGTTGTGGAGCTGCTGATGGAGGGGGCATCAGGCTCCTTCCTGGTTCTTCAGGGTGTCCTCTAAGGTCACAGAAGCCCCGTTCATCCCGAGTCTGTAGCCCTCGCCAAAGGGCCAGGTTCAGGAACCCTAGGCAGCCTCAGCCTCGAACCAGTCCAAGCGACCCCAGGCCCATGTGCTCCCTGTCACCAAAGCCTGCAGACTCTGATCCGCTCTTGCGCTTGCTGGTCTCAGAACTGTTTGCACTGGTAAAGGGTGGAAGACCTGAGAGGTCTGTCATGTGGCTTCTCTTAATAGAATGCACCGCATTAGAAGCTACAACAAGAACAATGGTTTTAAAATGTGTATTTTAATTTACAAATAGCAATAATAAAACGATTGCAGATGAACCAAGTAGCCTATTATGGGAAACAATCACCAGGTATTTGCAAAGCCAAAATATACTGAGAAGAAAGGATTGCTTTCCAGTTTTGCAGTTTTCTGAGACCTAGAAAAATCTTGATTTTTCTGCCTCCTGCACTTCATTAGCTGTGAGGTTGAGGGGTAAAGTCTGTGAAGAAAGTCTGGCTTCATACAGGTATATAGTCAGGGGAGGGTATTCTGAGCCCATGAGAAGGACTGTCAGGGGTCCTCAGACCACACCTTTAGAGCCACTGAATTCATTCATTTCTTCATTCATTCATTCACACATCCATCCATCCATCCATCCATCCATGCTTCAAATTATCTATTTATTCCTTTATGCATACATGGTCACTTGCAGATATTTGGGGTACTTCCAAAATTAGGCTTAGAGGTGACTACAGTGTCTCTTTCTCTGGTTGGAGATGCTGACACAAAAGTAGGCTTAGGCCTTGGCCAAGTGGTGTCACTTCTTTGAGCCTCAGTTCTCCCATATATACTGGTTGAAAATATGACTGTCTCTAAATCATTCTCATCTTAGAGTGACTAGTGGGGGTCATGCTTCCATAATCTATGGGATTCATGGATGATATTGATGGTGGTGGTGGTGGTAGTGATAGTGGTGACGGTGATGATGGTAGTGGTGATGATAGCGGTGGTGGTGATGGTGGTGGTGGTGGTGGTGGTGGTGGTGGTGGTGGTGGTGATGGTGGTGGTGGTGGTGGTGGTGGTAACTATGGTGATGGTGGTGAAGCTGGTGATGGTGCTGATGGGGCTGATGGTGGTGGTGATGATAGCAGTAATGGTGGTGACAATGTGCTCACATCCAGCTTCTCTCCTACCCTCACAGTGAGCTATATACATTTGATCAGTGAGGACACTGTTACGGTTTGTGTATAGGTGCCCCCCCAAAGCCTGATGCAGTCATTGAGTGGCTTCTAGAATTTGTAATTGATTATTGTGGGTGTGAGTACTGCACCTCTCCTGGAGCTTTTGCATTTCAGTGGAAGGAAGGCAGAGAAGTTAGCTGCTTGAGCGGCTCCTCCTCCTCCCTGTGCTCTTGCTCTCTGCTGCCACCATGAAAGGCTGTTTTCTGCCATGTGCCACCCTGCCTTGGAGCCAGCTGAATATGGACTAAAACCTCCGGTAGCTGTGAGCTAAATAAACTTTTCCTTCCTTCATTTTGGGTGTCAGGTGTTTGTCCCAGCAAGGAGAGAAGAGTAACCGAGACAGACACACAGAGAGGTCAAGTACTTGCACAAGGTACTCACACCCAGGGCCCTGGACTCCATGCACTTCATTCCCAGCCAGGACAATTTTGGTTCGGTCCCCATGACAGTCTACAGATGAACATTCTCAGGCAGAGACCCACATCTGCCACAGTGGCAAATCTCTGGAGTTCCACTGAACAACTAAAACTACAGACTGGATGCTAAATCACCAGGGCCAAGTTTATTCAGTGCTGTGTTTGTTAAATATTTGATCTGAGAGAATTAAATGGCATCTTCTCCCCAGAGATTTGAGCCCGACAGGTTCCACAGAAACAAAGCTGATTAAGACAGTCCTAATTGTGCCCATACTCAAATGTGTACAGGTCGCAGAACCCTCCCACGCATGTGCATTTACTTTAATCCCTTATACAGGCAGTGTTCACGGCTGCCTCCTCTGGCCTGCCCTCTGTGCTTTGTTCCCACAGCTCCAAGCATGAACAGGGACTCCTCACCACTGGCCTGGATGATTGCTGTAGCCTCCAGTCCCCATCCTCTGCCTGGCCCCCGGCCCACGCCACCGTGCAGCTGCCTCCAGAGGCCTCCTTCAGCCGCAGCACAGTGGGAGCGAATGTTAATTCAGATTTATTATGTGCCAGTTGCCCCACATTTCTTCTTTTCCAAGTAGTAATTTGCACACATTTCAGATGCTTCCGTGAATTATGTCGTTTGCTTCTCTCTGTAGTTCTGAGTTACAGATTTTTGTGACCATTCTCCCCATTTTACAGATGAGGAAAACAAAGCCCAGAGAAATGACCTAATTTGCCCACAACTCAAAGATGCAGATCTGGAATTTGAGCACAGCTAAGTGCTTCCCCAGTCTCTCTAACCATGGAACAACTTGCTTCCTATTAACAAGTCAGCCAGGTGTGGTGGCACACGCCTGTAATCCCAGCACTTGGGAGGCTGAGGCAGGAGGATCAGTGCGAGTTCGAGACCAGCCTGGGCTACAAAACTGAACCCAAGGCCAGCCTCAGCTGCATAATGAGACCCTGTCTCAAAAAGACAAAAAAAAAAAAAAAAAAAAAAAAAAAAAAAAAAAAAAAAAAAAAAAAAAAAAAAAAAAAAAAAAAAAAAAAAAAAAAAAACAAGTCAATCTAAGCTATCGCTGCCTTCAAAAAGTTTTTGAGGAACATGTGATAAAGTCACAGAAACACTTCAAAATGGCACCCAAGCACCGTACTTCAAAGCTGGGCTTTCAGTCTCCTCCTGCACACCCTACTCTTAGGCCACATCAAAGCCCTTGGCCCATCTCTGTTTGCCCCAGGGCCTTTGTGCCCTCTGGTTCCTACCCTGACAGCCAAGCTTCTGAGCTGTTTTCAGGTAGTGCTGTCCATTCTGGAACCATGGGCAATATTTTTCCTCCTTTCTTAGAGTGTCCTCAGGATACTCCACTCCACCTGTGTGGATGGGAGCATTGGAGAAGAGTATGACTCAGACTCCTTGGCCCATACATGGTCTCTACCACATGCTAACTATGTGTAACCAAGCTTGAGTGGTTTCACTCTTTGCATCTTAATGTTCCCATCTGTAAAATGGGTCTGATAGCATGGTTATATGCTCTCACAAGGCCATTCTGAAGATGCTGGAGAATAGAGTTTCTAGATTCCTAGAGAGGAGGATCGAGAGGTTATCCAGGCTCCTGTGGCCTTGGGTGTGGTCACAGATATAAGGATGCTGTTGCAACATGCTCCTCTCCTGGTGCCTGTTGGATGTCTGGAGCAGTGGCCTGGTAAGGGTATAGACTGTAGATTCTCTCTGAAAAGAAGCCCTAGGAAAACAATTCTAGAGCTACAAGAAACGAGCCCTCCTCAGATCTGCAGGTCCCAGGGGTCTGATACAGTCTGATGGCATGGAGCATACTTTGGAGTGGGGGTGGGGTGAGGTCACACACATTGGACTGTGCAAATGGGCCTGCAGTGTGGTGCAGGATGAGCGAAAATGCAGCCCAGGCCACAGGTCCTGGGCTCATAAGTGTTCCTCGGTCTTTGCCACAAGAATAGCTCTATGCTGTGGTTTTATTTTGCTTCACTGTGCTTTGCTAACTATGGTAACTGTGGTTTCTGTGGGCTGAGACCTGGGGTCTCGTCCCTGGCTACAAAAGAACAGAGGGCTAGTCAAAGGGCATCCTCAGCATTTGAAATGTGTGTGTGTGTGTGTGTGTGTGTGTATGCGTGTGTGTCCATGCCTAAATCCCATCTAGGATCACCCACCCCACATACGCACACATGCATGTGCATACACACACACACACACATATGCACACATGTGTACACTCCCATGTATACACCTCACTCTGTCCTAACCACCTCCACTCAGCATCTCTGTCATTATTCCCTTCTCTCCTTTCCAGCACTTCCAGTTGCCTTTTGTGAAAGCCTCAGATCCTTTCCAAAACCACTGCTGCGTTTTCGCCCAACATCTCCCTTCCCTTCCTGCTCCCAAGCCCCACCACTGTCTTCAGCCCACCAAGGAGGATGCTCAGAGATGCTCCACCCTCTAGACTAAGGGGAGAAGTCGTTGCTCCCAGGGAGCTGGAGAGGAGCTGCCAACTGACAGAGGCTGTCTCCAGTGGGCACAGCGTCAGCAGCTGTGGAGTCCGAACCTTACTCAGTCCACTGCTGAGAGCCAGAGGCTGTGGCTTTGGGACACTGTCCCCCCACCATGGGGCCTCTGGGCCTTGATTCTGTGACGTCCTTCTATGTGTCCCATACCCAGTCCTGCCTCCTCTGCCGATAGACTCCTCCCAGCTTCCTCCTAGAGGTCACCTTCTCTGGGTAGCCTTCCCAGATTCCCAGCCTTAGTCAGGGTCCCTGGGGGTGGCACAGCAGGCTGAGCTTCACTACAGCAGCACTCAGTGTGCTGGACTGCAGCTGCCTAATGGTGACACCCCATTGCCCTCTCCGTACTGTTTTTGAGGTCTGGAATATAGGAGGCCTGCAATTGATTTTTTTTTTTTTTTTTTAATAAAATGAGTGATGAAAATAACACTATTTTTCCCCAGTGAAACATGATTTGTGTGACTCTGGGTGATTTTCCAGAATGCCCCCCCCCCCCACCTCCAGCCCCAGAGGCAGTCTTGCCAGCTCTGAGTCTCCAGATTCACCACGAGTCAGCTGCACTGAGCTGGCAAGGACCTGGCTGAGTGTCGGTCATGCTCTTCCTGACCGGCTGGGTCCAGGGCAAAACCTCCAAGGGCTTGGGGACCAGGGGCTCTAGAGGCTAAGTTTCTCCTCCCAGTCTTAAGGCTGCTATGGCCTTGCACCTCTGGGCTGAGAGCAGCCAGAGAATGCCCTCAGTCCCTTTATCTCTGCTAGGAACCTGGGAGTAGGGACCTGCAGATCATGGGTTTTTTATCGACTCCTTTTGGGCTTCAGTCCTCACAGACCATGGCAGCTTACACAGGCAGGCTTTCTCTCTATTGATATCCAAACACTGCCTTTTCTAGGGCCCTTTTATGGTATATTTTTACCTAAGAGCAGTGACAGAACCTGGCAGGTTGTATTTTCCAAGAACAAATGCTTATGAAAGGACGGTAGCAGTGAGGTGGTGGAGTTCCAAAGGGAGGCCATAAAAAGGGTAACAGTTTCCTCCTGCAATACCCTCTCCTCCTTCCCTCCCAGCCCTAGCCACTCTCTGTGTTTGTTCCCTTTGGAAGACCCTCTGTGATGCTGTTGGAAACCCACCCAGCCATCTGAGAGGCCACAGAGAGGAGCCATGTCCCAGAGCCGTGGCTCCAGCCAGTCCTTGGTACTGACTGTCAGGCATAGGCACACACAGGGAGCCTCTGGTAGATAGACACAAAGAAACTGTGGATGCCGAGGGACTGGTTACATAGCTGCTGGCCTCTCATCTCTGCATAAGCAAGGGCTTTGAAGGTAGAGCTCATCAGCTAGGCAGAGCTCTTCGTAGTGCCCTTCTTAAAGGACTCTGGGGCATCATAACCCATCTTGTACGTGAAGAAACAAAAGCCCAGGAAGACCCATTAAATGGTCAAGCAGAGAGTTGCGCACACCCAGGCATGCAAGATGCTGGACACTCAATGGATGTATGCAACTTCTCTCCTGGTTGCATCAGTAATGGAAACCTACAGAGAATCCAGTGTGCATCAGGAGCCCCCTCTTCTAAATATCTTCATCTTTTTCCCCAAAAGGTATGCATTCCCATTCCACAGATGATAAAATTAAGTCTCAAGAAGAGGGGAAGTATCTTTTCCATGGTCAGAAAGACAGGGGGTGATGGTGCTGAGTCCAGAACTCAGATCTGCCCAGGCATGGCAGCTTCTCCCTCGTGGTGCTACTCATTCTTCATTGTCACTCCCTACCGTCCTCACCCTCAGGGCACAGGTGATGTCATCACACATATTGATATGCCTGGAGACAAAGATCAAGTAGAGGGTGGAGTCATTTGCCTGCCAAGTCAGATGCCATTGCTTGAAATATTTCATCTTGTGACCTGTGAGACCCTAGGCAGGATGTCACCTCACCTCTTTGGGCCTAAGTTCTCCCATCAATAAAGTTGGAGTGAAATCCTTCTGGGTGTGTGCCTCTAATAAAGCAGGTGTGTAGCGGGCCTAGTACAGCTCCTACCAATTGACAGGTGGTCCAGTTGGTTTCCTCCCTGTAGTGGTTGATACAATGTGTCAACTTGGCTGAATGACTCAGCAGCCCGGTTCCCTGTTGGTGGGAGCCCCACTCTGGGGTACAATTGGTCCTTCCCTGGAATGTGACCAGGGCCTGCCTAGGATATGATTGGATTTCTCCCTAGAGCGGGATCAAGGGCCCATCCTGGGGTATGATTGGTTCCACCCTCGGGCACAATGAGCCCACGTCAGAATGACTGAGCACAAAAAGACTTTTCACAGGGCTGAAGGAGGAGTCAACACTTCACTGCATTGGAGAAGCTTCAGTTTTCGCATTCAGACTGGACTTCATCATCTGGCTTGTAGCGCACACTCTTCGGCCTCCAACTTGGATCTTTCACCATCCATCACAGACTCTTCAGCGTTCATTACAGACACTTCAGTCTTCCATTGCAGACCCATCAGCCGACAGAGACTTACACGGAGTGCTGCAGTGAAGTCCAGACCTCGGGATTGAATTCTTCAGTCCGGAGCGTGAAGACACCCTGTGCACGCTTCCTCATCTGACTCTGTGGCTGACTATTATAAGCCAATCTTATAATTCCTTATAGATCGTATATTTTGTGTTAATATTCATTCCTTATATCTATTCTGTTTCTCTAAGTAAAACCCTGACCAATACACTCCCCTGAGCCTCCTTCAAAGACTGCCCCATCACAGGGGCTTCCATGGCTAACAGGGACATCTTCGATTACGCTGGAATATCGCACCTGTTTCAGGTGCTGTATATAAATAGCATGCAAGTTATACAACAGGTGAAGGCTAGAGATCGTTGTGCTTTTTTTTGTTTGTT
Organism: Myocastor coypus; assembly: GCA_004027025.1. Taxonomy (NCBI): domain Eukaryota; kingdom Metazoa; phylum Chordata; class Mammalia; order Rodentia; family Myocastoridae; genus Myocastor; species Myocastor coypus. Next base: position 96,668 of record PVJA010001639.1, on the reverse strand, counting down.
TCAGTTGTAGGGATTAAGGCCAAGTTCTTTGTGCTGAGCTACATTTTCAACCCTTTTTAAAATTTTCAGAAAAGTTCTCACTAAGTCGCACATCGTAAGCTTGAATTTGTTATCCTCCTGCCTCAGCCTCCTAGAGTGCAGGGATTATAGGTATGTATCACCATACCTGGGTCCATTGTTATCTTTAAAGATGAAAAAATAGAGATATAGTGACATAGAATTTTGCCACTGGTGTCTGGTAGTTACCATAACAAAGGACTATAAACCAAGAGGCTTAGGACTGCAGAAAGACATTGCTTCACAGTTCTAGAGCCTGGAGCCTGAAATCAAGTGCTGGCCAGGGCTGTGCTCTCTCCAAAGGTGCTCAGGAAGGATCTTCTCAGGCTTCTTGGGCTCAGCTGCAATCTCTGCTGACATGGCTTCCAAGGCATTGCCCCAGCTTCTGCCTCCACTCTCACAGGACATCCTCACTGGGTCCAAATTTCCCCTTTGAAGAAGAACAACAGTCTTTGTGGATTAGGGACCTGCTCTGTGCAATGATACTTTGTCCCGATTACATCTGGGATACACTCATTTCTGAACAAGGTCGCATGCTGAGATATGGGGCATGAGGGCTTCAGCACACAAATGCAGGGTAGGCACAGCTTGACCCACAAGGGTCATCTTGTCTGCCATCACACAGCTAATGAGCAGTGGCAGCAGCCTTCACGTCCAGTTAGGCTGGCTCAGCAAATGTGCCCTTGAACCTGCCACTCGTCATAACTGGACAGCTGGAGCAAAGGATTCCCTGGGAGCAGGAGACACAGCTCATAAGCCCCATCCATCGTGCTGCCTGGGAGCTCTCTGGCTCTGTGACCAGCCCCCTTCCTGATGGTGACTCAGAGGCAGCTCGGGAACACCGGGGGTGGCTCCTCCAATAACTCCACTCAAGCACAAGAACAGTTCGTTTGCTAAAGTAATTAAAAACATAATCTGTGCTATTAAATTCCTCCCCCGTTTTTCTGCTGTGTGGGTTCCCCAGCGTGCCAAGTTGAATGCCTTTCCTAATCACTGCTGACACACTGCTCTCCCCCACCCCAGCTCCTTCCTAACCTGCCATCCTTTGGAGATGACGGGGATGGAGACAGTTTGTTTTAATGTCAGGATCGACATCTCTGATAATTATATACACACACCCTATTTGCTGGAAATTCACTGTGGGAATAAGAGGTTGGGTTGACAGCTCTGACATCCAGCCCTCTCAGCAGCAGCAGCAGCGGCAGCCCAAGGTGCATGCTGAGGGCATGGTGACAGTCTTGTCACCGTCACCATCACCGTGGGATTCACTTGGAGCTGGCTTTCAGTGGTGTCAGATGACAGTTGCTGTGGAGCTGAGCTGGAGGCCTCAGCCTTTCACAGCCAAGACCATTCTAGGAAGAACCAGGAATGATCACTCAAGCTAGGTCCTCACCTGCAAAGTGTGCCCTTTTACATGGGATAATCAATACTGGTTGGTCCAACCCTGGAGGCACTCTGGTTCTCTTCTGGTTGGAAGTATTTCTTGATGTGCATATGGTGGGGGCATAAAGGGAAGCCGACCCCTAGGGGAGCACCTACTGTATGCTAGGAGCTGCCAGGCCACTCACATAGACTGCGCAACAGCCCAGAGGTGGGATTTGTTGCTGTACCTGGACAATGATACCAAACTTCAGAGATGGGCAGGGGGTACCAAAGCAGCTCTGCTGAACTGCAATGGAAAATTCTGGCTATGGTTTGACCTCATTTTGCCACTTAGTACTCTTGCAATACCTATCCAGGCAAGTCCCCTTACCTTAGCAACATGGGGGGTTTTTTTGGTTTCCTTTTTGTTTTGCTTTGTTCACTTGTTTTGTTTTGTTTTCTTATTTCCATGGTCCTTTCTTTGCATTCCCTTTTCAACCCAGACTTTTTTCTACTGATGTCTCATTACATATGAATGTTCTCCAGGGATTTACTATATCCTCTGCTCTTTTCACTACTCTAAATTCTCTCTAGAGCACCCTACCCAAGCTTCAACTTCCAACCACATGCTGAGGATTTCTGGGTCCACGGGTTCAGCTGCAACATCTTACCTGAGCTGGGAGCCCACATAGTAAGCATCTTCTTTGCATCTCCCTGGAGATCACATAAAGACTGTCCCCTCAACACACACATGGGCCACCCCAATTTGCTTCTCCTGTACAATCCTCAGTCTGGGAATTGACACCATCACATAATCCACTGCCCAAGCCACAGATTGGAGAATGACTCTGATTTTCCCCTTTTCCTGATGCACAGAGAAAACTAGCCCTCAGATTCTATCTCTGCTTCCTCTTTTCCACTCATGCCCCCTTCCTGTAGAGCTAGAACTGCCTCCCACCACAGAGGGGTTCAGATGTATCCAGAAGCTCTGTAGTAATTCTCGCACAAATTTGCTATTACATTGGATCACCAGCTAGTCAGATTAGTGAGGAATGCATCCCTTAAATACTTGAAAGGGCTTCTATGCCTGAGATACATTTTCTGGGTGCACAAAGAACCCTGCATGCCTTCTGTTGCAACCTTTTGACATGTACAGTGAAATTTGGTTTATTTCCTCCAAGGCTCCTTGATAGGTGCATGAAGGCAGGAATGATTTCTGGTTTCTGGATTCACTTCTGCTTTCAGAGTTTCCTCAGTGTTCTTCAGATCAGCAGAACCAAGAGGGCGCTCAGCTACCTGTACCAGCATCTATACATCCACACCTACAGATACTTATAGACATACACACAGGAGTCCCCCATCCACAAGGGTTACATTCCAAGACACCACAGATTGCACCAAAGTATTTATGGTGCTACATTTGTGACTACACATACACATTTATAATAAAATACAATTTCTAAATTAGGCACAGGAAAAGATGAGTGAAAATAGATGATCATAAAATAGAATAATAATGATAATGTCATTAAATGGGTGTAGTCTCTGTCTCTGTCTCTGTCTGTTTCTCTCTCTCTCTCTCTCACACACACACATGAATGCACACACACACATCATGCAGCAGAGAGTCAACCTGATGACCATATAACCATGAGGATTCCTGTCTTAGTTACTTTTTACTGATTGCTGGGACAAATACCTGACACCCAAAATGAAGGAAGGAAAGGTTCATTTAGCTCACACTTACTGGAGGTTTCAGTCCATACTTGGCTGGCTCCAAGGCAGAGAGGTACAAGGCAGAGAGCAGCAGTTCATGGTGGTGGAACAGCAACAATGGCGACAGAGGCAACAGAACAACCCAGGGAGCAGAGAGCAACAGCACAAGTCTGTCTCTCTGTTTCTCTTTATATTAAATTCAGGCTCTCTGCCTCAGCCTATCCGTCTCAGGCCACACCCATAATTCAAGAAGGGCTCAGAACCATAGTCCCATCAGTACTAAAACACATAATCCCAGTGGATCATGAGTTAAGTCTCAAACTCTAGAAGTCCCCACCCCATGATTGCATGAGGCGTTGGGGGAACAACTAGACTTAAACCATAGCAATTCCTGAGTAACTAACAGCCTTGATGGCCTGTGGCACAGATGTGTGGTTGTGTGGGATCAAAGAGTGAGCCACGCTCTGTCCAGGACAGAATGTAGTTTCTTCATGCTACTCAGAATGGCTTGAAGTACAACATATGAATTGTTTATTTCTGGAATCTTCCATTTAATAGTCTCTAACCACAATTGACCCCAATTAACTTAAACCAAGTAAAATGAAACCACACTTAAGAGATCACTTGGGGCAGGGGTGAGGGGTGTAGAACTTGATTGATTTTAAGGAACTGACTATGGAGAAGGAAAGGGGCTGGCCAGTTCAAAATCTGCAGAATAGAACCCTGGTGGGAAACCCAGAGAAGAGAATTAATGTTGCAGTTGGAGTCTGAAGGCAGTTTGGGGGCAGAATTTTCTCTTAGGGGATCACATTCTTTTTTAAACTCAATAAGAGCATTCACTAATTAGATGAAGCCCACCCACATAATGGAAGATAATCTACTTTACTCAAAATCCACTGACTCAAATGTTAATCTTTAATGTAAAAATAAAATGCATTTGCAGCAACACCTAGGCTGGTGTTGAAATATATGCATTCCAAAGCTTTGAAAGAAAATTAATTATCACTTAGAGAAAAGGCCAATAAATCCTACTGACTCCAAAAGTGAATGAAAACGTTGGTGAATTAATGAATGAATATATGAATGAGGAAATGAATAGATGGATATACAGGTAAATGAAGAAATGGATGGATGGATGGATGGATGGATGGATGGATGGCAAGATGGAAAGATGATAGAAAAGGAAATGTAGAGATTAGGAGCTGAATGGACAGATGAGCCGAGTGGAAGGAGAGATGAATGGATAGCGATAAATGGATAGCGATGAGTGGATGGATGCCGAGATGGACAGGTGGGTTGGTGGGTTGAGATCCCTAGATAATGTGCTTAAGAAACTAGTGACCTACTACAGAGTCATGCATGTCCAGAATCAATGATGTGGTAGCTTAATATGATAGTGAATCTGGAGGTGTAAGTGACATGAGGAAGAAACTCAGCCAATACACCAGGGAGGTTAAAGGGAAGAGGAAGTGGGGGAAGTTTTCTGAATGAAAAGGAGCCCAGGATAGAGGTGTACGACAAGAAGAAATTCCCCAGATGGAGAGGAATAAGCCCATATTCCAGGAAGAGAGACCAAAGAGACACATGCACATCTGATCTACATTCTACCTGGGGAAACCAAGGCCAAAGTGAGGTGGAGAGAGGCGGGTGTCCCTTGTGCATCATTGCCTACCCAGGTTGCACGGCCTCGGTGGGGGGATGTGTGTGATCCACACGTAGCGAGAGCGGAAAGAAGCAGTGAATGTAAATCCCTCCCCAGGTCTGGAGTGAGGGGACACTCGCTGGGGTCATGGCTTGTGGTTCTGAGGGCCCACATGGCCAGCCTCAAATGAGACCACAGCTGCAGTCTTCCGCAGAGTGATCTGAGAGGGGCAGCTCAGCTCTGACAAGCTGAAGAAGACAGCAACTCGCATCCCTATTGATCACAGCCAGGGAAGTGGAAGGAGTCAGATCCAGGATCAAAGGCTGGAATAGAGTGACGGCATGGGTAAGTGCCTACTGTGTGCCAGGCACTGCATATAAGTCCCATCTATTGAGCCTCTGCTATGTACTGGGCATGTGCTAATCTCCTTATGAAGAAGGGTACGAATATCTCTCTAACAGATGAGGAAATGGAAGACTGAGGCAAGCGTGCGACTCTCCCAAGCTCATACCAAGTAGTTATGATGAAGGGTGAAATAAAGCCCAGCTCTGTCTGACACCAGGGCCTGAATATTGTCCCTCTATATCAAAATAGTTAATACTCCTAACCACCTGATGACACAAGTCTCATCACTCTTCTTCACATTACATAGAGGAAAGTGAGGGTCAGAGAGGCACAGAAAGTTATGAGATGACACACAGCAATGGCAAGATGGATTGAACTGAAGTAAACCTTAACTTTAAGAAAGCCCCTCATATTTCTGCAGCTTCAACATACATGCAATAAACCCAGGGCAATGGGAAGGAAGCATGGGTGCAGGATGCAGGTATCTCCTTCCTTCTGTCCTAGACAGAAGCAGATGATGTGGGTACTGAGAGCAGTGGTTTTTTTCACTAGGGACTGTTTTGCTTCCAAACGGGTATTTGGTAATGTTTGGAGACATCTATGGCAGTCACTTCTGGAGTGGAGCAGAAGGAGCTACTGCCCGCTATGAAACAGAAGCCAAGGGGACTTAACTTCCTTCAGGCCTGGTGTGCAGGTTCATGCCTGCAGCCAGACACTCAGGAGGCTGAGGCAGGAGGCTCACAAGTGCAGAGCCAGCTGGGACAAGTTAACAAGTTAGGAGCTAAGTAAGATCTTGCCTTAAAGAAAAAGAAACTTTAAAAGGCCAGTGATATTCCTCAGTGGTGAAACACTTGCCTAGCACGTATTGAGGTCCTGGGTTCTATCCTCCCCGCTATAGAAGGGGGGAAGGGGAGGGAGACTAAGTGTGAGAGACAGAAAACACACCGTCTTCACAACAAAAGATTATCTCATCCCAGCTAACAACTACTCTGAGGTTCACTGGCTCTGAGCAGGGGTACTCCAAGGGTGAACTGGGGGTCAAGCTGCAGCCAAGCTCTTGGGTTCAGCACAGTGTGTGAAGTCTGCAGGTGGAGCATTGGACCAGAGAGGAACCGGACACTGCCCCATCCCCGCAGACACCACTCCTCAGCTCTCCTTGCCTCGGTCTCCTGTGTGTAAGGTGGGGCGCGCACGCCCAGTTCACGAAAGCTGTGAAGCTCATACAAGCTCATGCAGTGCTTCCCCATGGGAGGGAACATCAGCCTGACTCAGGAGACCTGGTCCCTGGTGGGGCCCAGGGGTTTGCACTAATAGATCTCAGGCTCACGATGCCACTCACCCCCCCCCTTCTGAAAACCCCCAGAAAGTACATGTAAAGAACACAGCCCAGGGCCGGCGAACTAGCTCAGCGGTCTGAACCGCCTGCTTAGGCAAGCTTAGGCAAGTGCACAGGGACCGCAGTTGGAAACCCCGCACCACAAGCCCTGCCAGCCCCATCAGCGTCCCCGCCCCCCAGGGCGGGCTAAGCCTGCCCCAATGCCCAGCGTAGTCAGTGCTCAATAAACCCACTGCGCGTTGAGCTCAGGGTCAGCATCATCGCAGCTCATGATCCCGCAGGCTGAGAAGCTTCTGGCAAGAGATTCTGTATATCACTGCCAGGAAGGATTCAGAAACATTTTGCTTCCTGCTCTTGGGAGAGAATTAGAGCTAAAGGACCTGTTCAGAGTGAGACTTCCTGAGCCCCAGAGGCTACTGGCAAAGCCGTCCACCACACTGTGATTCCTCACAAAGGCTCTCATACCCAGCAGAGCAGAATTTGAATTTGAATTCTGCCCTGCCTCTTCCTGGCGGGGTGACTTTAGGGAAATCACTAGCTCTCTCTGTGCCTCTGTATCCTCTATAAAATGCCAGTAATAATAACAATAGCTAAGAATATTTCTGCTGTAGGTTAAATGAGATCCTTCCATAGAGGGCTTAGCATAGTACCCAGCACATAGAGCCAGCGCTGAAGAATCAGGCTCTGATATTAGTCTTCCCCTGTGCTGGCATACTGAGAATAAAACCCATAAGACCCCCAGCGAGCCGGCCTCAGAATCCCAGGCTCAGCCGGGAGACCAAAGCGCTAGGTCTGCAGATCTCTTTAATTTCTTCGGTTCTTTCCCCAGCAGTGTTTCCTGCCCAGGCTCCCTCCTCCAGGGCCCCTGCCTCCTTGGATGAAGATTTGAATTGTTGCCTCCCAGAGCCAATAACACACCTCACCTCTCTGCCGACAAAGGTAAATATAATTAAAAAGTGATTATAATCTGGGACTACATTCCTAAGCTTTGCGAGACCTAATTATACGGCGAGTGCAAGTCTCTGAGCAGCAAATCCTTTCTCAATGAAATTTACTGACACCATCTGTTACATGGCCATGTGCAGGAGCAAGATTCCTACCTGTGGTGGCAGACTAAACCAGGAAAGGGGACCTGGGCCGAGGTGAGCCAGGCCCAAGTTTTGACCAGGCCTTAGTCCTGAATCTGTTCATTCAAGGGCCAGCCAGAGCTTGCTCTTGGGCTGGGGATGGGGGAGGGGGGTTTCTCAGCCCGCTAGGAAAGAGGGCCTTGTGCTTAAGCACAGAGTGATACATAGGTGAAAGACCTCACGTGACCGAGGAGGGCACGTGGACTGCACGTAAGCACATGCAAAATGCCTACCGTACCATTGCACCAAGGGAAAGCCAGTGGAAACTGCAGTGAACCCCCTGATCCACCCATCAGAATGGCTGAGACAGGAAGGACAGCCTGTGGGTGAGAGAGGTTGGATTGCTTCTCCGTTCCAGATGGGAATGTGAAGGTGGACAGCCAGGCAGGAAAAGTTTTGTGGGTCCTTATAAAACCAAATATTCCGACAGTAAGATGTAGCAGTTGACCACGTGGGAATTTGTCCCAGAGAAATAAACATTTTTATCATCACACAAGAGCCTGTCTGCAAGTTTCTGGCAGCTTTGCCCATGCCTAGAAACAGCCCAGTTGTCTGCAAGGCTGCCATATGGTGGAATACTACTCAGCAATCAAAAGGAACGACAATTTGATACTGGCCACAGTTTCCATGGATCTACAGGGATCCTGCCCTGGGAAAGGAAGCTGGTTGCCAAAGAGGACAGGTGATGATGGGGTTCCGTTTACACAGCGATTTTGAGATGACAAACTATGGAAGTACAAATGCGCTGAGTGGCTGCCAGAGCTTGCTCAAGAGCTGATGGGGGAACAGCTCTGAGGGGCAGTAGGAGAGGACCTGGTGGCCACAGAAATATTCTGCATCCTGTCTTTATTGAGTCAGTGCCCACCCTGTGACACTGTCGTGCTGCCCCTCAGTTCTGCATGATGGTGCAATAGGGGAAACTGAGGAAAATATGTACAGGGTCTCTGCATTGTTTCTTACAACGTACATGAAACTGTTATTCTCTCAAAATATAGAGTTTAGCTTTAAAAAAAAAAAAAAGGAGAGAGCAGGTGTGTGCGCAGGATGGCTTCCTGCCCAAATGCTCCTCCCAGAACTTCCAGTTGTCTTCTAGCACAATCCAGGCCCTCAGCTGACCCCCAAGCACCAGTCAGCTCCCAGATCACCCCAGGTGCCCCATTCTCCAGTCTCCTGTTACCCCGGGCTGCCTTTAACCCTGATTCCAAGCCTCTGTTGTCTGTGGCTCATTTTCCCATGTGGGTTTCTGCTTCCACGCCACCTCCTCTTGGAAGTCTTCTTTGATTCCCCCCAAGGCAGCCCTTGTCCCAGCTGTCTTTCACGAGCTCCAGGTGGCTTTCATGGCCCTTAGTCACATGTGATTACCAGAGGGTTTTTAAAGTGACTGATTCCTGTGGTCACCTTTTTTTCTTACCAGACAGTGGTCTCTTTGAGAGCAGAAGTCAGCCATGGAACTAGCGCATAGTAGACACTCAGTTAACTTTTACAGATGGGAGGAGGAGTAGAAAGAAGAAAGGATGAGGGGGCAGAGCGAGTAGAAGGAAGGGGCCAAGGAAAGGGGGAAATGACAGAAGGAGGAAGAGGGGGACAAAGAAAAGAGCGTGGGTGGGAGACGTCCAAGAGGTACTTTGGCTGTGGACACAAGGACAGGAAGAGTTCACCTGGCCTGGCTTGGGCGTCTTGGCAAGCACTGGTGCCACTCCCCTACTCAAAGAAGGAAGCAGAGTGCCACTGGGGAAAGCGACAAGCGCGAGGTCGCTGTCCACAGTGGGAGTCCCCGACCCTGCCTGGCCCCTGGCCTCGGCAGTTGGCTGCTGAGCTCACACAGAGCAGTCCTTTCGCCACACAGACACAACCCCAGTCTTGGGTCAGCTCACCAGAAGGAAAGGGGCAAAACCGAGAATGAAAATGAGAAATTCCTGGGCACTTCCTTCTTTGTATTCACTGATTCATTCCTCTTAAGACAAAAGAGATTTTATTTTAGGGGAGCAAGTTTTTGCTATGGGAATTTCACTTGATCCCACAACACCCCTGGGGTCATCCCATGGTCACCCCCACACCTAATAGTGATACTACTTCTGGCCCCCCAGAACTCCCTGCTTTTGGATCTTCCAGGTTCCTACTCACAGAAACATTTCCCTTTCTTTTCACACTAAATTTAATTTCATTGGCTTCCTTAATCAAATTGTGTAAGCATAACAAACACAGGCAGCCTGAACAGGTTTAGGAACAAACGTAACAGAGCTGGCCTAAGTGTGCAACTCAACAGGTGTCCTGCTGCTCAGGTGGACAAGAGCGATGTCTCCCAGCCACCAGCAGGCAGAGGTCCAGGTCCCTGTGCTGCATAGCAAGGATAAGAGAATGTTGAATGGTGGCAAATTCAGTAAGGGGACAAGAGCAAGCTCTGGGTATTTACTTACATGTTTAGCTAAATAGTCACTGATCAGATGAATGAAAGTAGAAATTCACCCTCAGCCATTCCTCTGGCCTCTACATCCTCATCTGTGAAGAGGGCCTGAGACTGGCCAAAGGGCAAAGTTATTACAGACATAAAAAGGAGGCCAAGTGCTTAGATCCAAGGCTGGAGCTGCAGCACAGCTCTCCAGAGCCCTCTGCCTTTGAGATCTGGGGACACTGTGAGGTGGATACTCTCACGGTTACTTTTCTTTCCTTGCTAACATAAAATACCCAATATTCACCGATAAAAGCCTATTCCGCTCACAGGTTATGGAGGTTTCCATCGTCGGTTAGCTGGCTCCAAGGCAGGGTGGCACGACACAGGGACAACGGTTGAAGGCAGCAGCAGACAATAAAAACAACGCAAGCAAAAGAAGGGAAGACAAAGCCTCTCTTCCTCCCTTGCGTTGTAAGCAGGCCGCCACGCCCAGGGCTGGTGCAGCACCCACACTATCTCCCTGCCTTCCTCCTGCACAGGATGGAGATGTATAGAAAGTGAGTACCGCGCCCCCTGCTGAGCCCCTTACTGGGCCAAATTTCTCAAGTTGGCACAGTGTACCAGCCATTACACCTCCCTTTCACAAAAGTACCCAGGGACCCCTTGATACTTTCGCAGATGTCCCAGAGACATAAAATAGAAAAGTGATTTAATGTCCCAGAAACTCAAGTGACAAGAGAAAATCAGCTTTCTCCCTCAGGAAAATGTCTCAGGCAGCTTGGCTATATCTCGGGGACAGGTCAGACATTGGGGCCGGTTTATATCCCGATTGTATTTTTCTCTCGGCAGTGGCTTCCTGGGCCAATGACTTCATCCTCTGTAGCCTCTGCGTCCTCCTCTATAAAAGGAGAGATAAAATCAGAGAGCGCAAGGAGATGTGCTCAAGTGTTGTGTGTAGCGGATACTGCATAGGTGGCAGTTAATACTACTACATGTTACTATTGTCATGATGAAGATTATTGAGACTTGAAACCTGGGAGGGAGTGACCAGCAGCCTCTGGTCTTGTGGCAAATGCTGCTGCTTTTCTGTCCTAGAGAGGAAAAAGCCATTGCCATTTCCTGTCCCACTTGAGTTGATTGCTACTTCCTCCTGGTTAATATTTATGAGGCTGGCTTCGTGCATTGGCAGGGAGAGGGCCGTGTTTTGTGCAGAGGTCTATAAATCTATATGGTAATTACCTTCCTTTCCTGTACACCAGAAGCAAAGACAACCCAAAAGAAGCCTCCATGAGTTTCATGGCAGGAGGCCCTGGCCGTGGAAATATCAGACGGACAAAGCCTCTGCAGAGCATTTGTGGAAGCACTTTCCACAGATCCTGGGAGCCAGCATTAGAGGATGAGTCCTCAAAGACTGCCTCTGTTAATGTGCCTGCCTGTTTCCCAAAGAGATTCTACCTGCTTCTGGCCATACCACCCTGATTTTCCCTATAGAACCATCTCTTCAGAAGTTCAGGGAAAGCCCACTGTCTAGGTCTTATCAATTAGCATAGTCCAGCCCTCTTCTCCATGGCAATTGGTTCACAATGGGCACATGACTTGAGCTGGTCCAATCAGAAAAAAACCTTGGGACTCTAGCCCAAGAAACATGCATCTAAGTTGAGGGACTCTTAGCTTTAAAGTACCAGAGCTGATTACTAGGAAAGAGCCTACTCAAGTGCAAACCAAAGCAGAAGCCCTGGAAGGCAGGGGAAAAAAAAAAAAGAATGCTTGCTGCTATCATCCCAATTCAGAATGCAGCTGTGCCTGAAGGTCTATTCCACAAAATTATCCGAACCAATTAATTCTTGCCTTAAGCCAATTCAGATTGGTTTCTGTCACATGACAGCAAAATAATCCCAATTAAAGTGTCCTTCACATGATGGATGAAGATATAGTCTGAAGAGGGGAAGTGACTGGTCCGAGACCACTCAGCAAGCTTGTGGCGGACTCTAGTATAGTTGTAGAAACCTGAGTTCACTTGGATTTCTGTGTTTTAAGAACGCACACTCAGGCTGGGGCTGTATGGCTCAGTGCCAGAGCCTCTGCCCAGCACACACAGCACCCTGGGTTCAATTCCCAGCACTACAAAAACCAATTAAAGAAACACCCACTAGACCAAATTTGGAAAAAAAAAAAAATGCTGGTAGCCTATGTTGGCATAGGGTGAGGAATAAGCACACTCATCCATGAACAGGAAGCCACATACATTGTCAGCATTCCACAGGGCCAGGGGTGGGCAGGCCCGGAAGTTGCATTGGCTTTTATTTTGTAAACAGATGCTATTGTACCACAAGAACTCTGGATGCGTGAAGCCTATTTCAGACACATGTGCATACTTTCACACAGCAATTCCCCCTTTGAGGAATTTAGCCCACAGAATAGATCTAAAAGCCCTACAAGGATTTAGGCACAAAGACATCCACCATGGCTTTATCAGTGATAATGAAACTGAAGGGAAGGGAAAACTCTTTTACTAAGAAAAATGGTTAAATAAGTAGGATATACTGAGAAACTAGAGCATTTCCAATAACCAGAAGGCCAGGAAATGACTCAAATCATGTTGTAGAAGGATGTTTTATTGTGCAAAAGAATGCCCGGCATATATCAAGGGCAAAAGTTGGGTTACAATCTGAATTGTACCATATGATACCATATGACCCATATGAAGAAGAAAGCACCATTGTTTACATACATTCACATATGTAGATGTAGTACAGAATACAGGCAGTAAGAAAAGAAGCCAAAATGTTACCAGTGTTTACCCTGGGTGATGTTATTTGCTTCTCTGTGCTTTTCTGTGGTTTCCAAATTTACTACAATGAACATGTGTTAGTTATCTAATTGTGAAAAGAAAACGAAATATAATATTGCACAAAAATAATGCAGCTTGGTAAAAAAGATCTGGGCCTGCTGGTCATCAGGACATGGCCCACTTATTTTGGGGACTCCATGGGAGACTCAAAATAATTGCTCCATGATAGAACTGTACTCTTAATCAGGGTGGTCATAATAGCAAGCTGAGGGTCAGAGTCAAGCAGTGCACTAAGTAGATTAGCTTCATTCTCTCCATAATTTCTACAAGTAGACTTTATTAGCCCCATTTTATATGTGAGACAGATAACTGAGGCTCAGGGAGGGTGTCTTGCTCAAGGTCACACAGCTGTTAAGGACAAGATTGGAATCCAGGTCTCATCTATGAGATTCAAGAATTAGTTTGATTCAACCTGGCTAATCCTTCATCCAGTTCCTGTGGGTAAGGAGCCCAGAGCATGACCATGGTCACTGGAAGAAAATCAGCTGCGTTTCTCTAGACAGCCCTGAGATACTATGGCTTGTTTCTGCTTGGGCAGGGGGTGGGGGGTGAGCCTAGAGTGACTCCATTTTCTAGGCTGTGGGTGGTGCTGTCATTTGCTGAGATCCCCTAACTAGAAAATGGCCCATCTTAGTTATTTTCCTCATTCCTGAGACAAAATACCCAGTGCCCAGAGATATGGGAGTAAAGGGTTATTTAGCTCAGTCTGTAGCAGTTTTAGTCCTTGATCTGCTGGCTGTAACACAGGATAGCATGGCAGACAGGCCTCCCAGTGGAGACAAGGTTCATGGTGGGCAGAAGGCAACAAAGCAACAAGGGATGACGGCAGCTCTTCTCCAGCTCTTATGTCTAATCCAGGTCACTTAGGAGGAGCAACATTCATACCCTCAGTCCAACTTTGCACCATAAATCGATCCCAGCATCCCACACTCCAGATCCAGCCACCTCTGAAAAGGCCACGTGAGGCTTTGGGGGACCTATAGACACTGCCTCAGCATGGCCCACAGTCACCCCTGCAGCTCTGATGTCCTCAGCCATCTGGTTGTCACTGGGCCTGCCAAGCTGAAGCTTCAGCAGGGAGTGGCAACTTCTCTGGGGTCTGGGCTTTGGAGAACTCTATTCATTACTAACATCAATCTGTGCCCATTTCTCACAGCCCCAAGTCTGCTGAGACCCATCTCTGTGTCCTGCAAGCCTCCAGGTGAGCGCAGGTGTAGAAATGTAGAAATCATCTCTGAAGGAGACTTTACAGTTCTGGGCCAGGCTCTAGGCCTCAAACCAGCAACATGGAAAAGGTCTTTGAGAAGAAAGGTAGGGGTGGAGGGTTCAGCAATTCTACCTGATTGCTCTGGAAATGATAATTCCTGGCCCACCTTTGCCAAAGCAGCTGCAGGGAGAGCTCTTTTAGTTTAAGGTCTGAGATTGGAAGCACATGTATGTGGAACCGTGCGCATTCTCCTAGCTAAGTCTGTCCTCTTAAGGAATGCACCCAGCCATGCTTCTCACAGCATTTATGCTGTACCTGCTGTCACCTGCAGTGCAAGGCACCGAAGCAACAAAAAGGAGAAAGACAGTTTCCTCTGTGGAGTCTCAGTGTACAGCAGAGGCAAAGAAGAGATGGAGGGAGCTGCCCTACACCCAGAGGGGGTCGGACCTATGTCTGCTCCGCAGGGAATACTTAGTGATAATGTTATGACCCTAATATGAATTGCTGAATTATTATGGTAGTCATCTCATATGGCTGAAGGTCTTAAAACAATAGCTTATCTTCCCAGAGACCACTTCCCCACTTCTTCTCCAACTCAGTTCAGGGTGCAATTTCTTTCGCCTTTCCTGCCACCTTAGGGAAGGCCCCAATCAGCTCCTCAGGTATATCTAAACATCCCCCTCAAACCCACCCTTGGCAAAAAGCCATAAAAGCCTCAGCCTCAACGCTTTTGTTCCAATCCAGAGAATTTCTTATCCTCACCAATTATCTCCGTGTCCTCAAAGATGATAAAGTCCCTTTCCCTTTCTAATAAAGCCTTTTCCCTTTTTGCTTCTGCCTGTTTCTCTGCTTTGACACCATCAAAAATCTATCACTTAACCTGAGTCAGGTCCAGTTCTCCAGAGGCAGAACACGGGCAGGGGGAAGGAATTGGGGCGACAGTCTTGGAGTGGACGTTTGCACTGGCAAGGGGTACAGGGCAGATGGTAAATCTCAAAGAGAGAAGGGAGCCACCATGCAGACCAAGCTAGCCCTGGCCACCTCCATGAGGCCCTGCAGCTAGGCTATCTCTTCAACACTGTGAGAACTGGCCAAAACGACCAGGCTTTATGATCATTGTCATCCAGGGTGGGAACAACCCTGGACACAGTGGCTCTCAACAGCTAAGATCTCCCTGAAGGTGTGGAACAGAAGTTTAGCCTACCACAGCCCCATGAGGAAAGAGGCTGGCTGTACAGAAGCTTATCCCTCAGTCTCCTGTGCAGTGACCTTGAAAGACACTATGGTGACCCAAACAGAGTTTTCTTTCTGTCTGAGAAAAACTACTGTATGGAATAGGTGACTTAGAGCAAGCAAGAAGTACATCTTTATGCATTCATTCATACACCCATCCATCCATCCATCCATCTATCCATTCATTCATCCATCCATTATTCCATCCATTTGTCCATCCATTCATCCATTCATTCATTTTGAGACAGGATCCTGCAAAGTCACTAATTGGCCTAGATTGGGCTCAAACTTACCGTCCTCCTGCCTCAGCCTGCTGGAGTGCTGGGATTGCAGATATGTAACATCATGCCCCATTTATCTCAAACTTAAGCGGTTTGTGGCAGTGTCCCCCCAGCAGCCACTGCTGTTCAGCTAGGAGAACATTAAGCTGCACTCACTTGGTCCTCTCTCCATGGCAAAACAATGATGGCATGAGCCACTTTACTCTTCTTCTTGGTTTTGGTGCCACTGAGCTGCACCCCCACCCCTGCAGGAGCCCAGTAGATGCAAACCCTGTGGAGCATGCTTTGCACAGCTCCTGAGAGGAGAGTCCCCTTCGCCTGCACAGCTGCCTCAGGCATGCACCATTAAGTCCCTCACAGAGCTCCACAGGGATTCAGTGACAACATCACTCTGCTAAAATGCCTGCTTCTTTCTGATCAATGAAATCTGGATTCTTTGGCTGTCAACAGTTTCTACAAACATCTCTTTAAAATAATCCCTTGACAATAATAATATATCTAATGTTTATGGAGGACAATCTCCACTCCAGGCACGTTATTAAATGGTTACCTACATCATTTTGAAGAGTCCTAACAAGCCACGGGCAGAGATGCTGCTATTTCTATGTTACAGAGCAGGAAAAGGCTTGCACAGAAAGGCTGCACCGCTGCACAGTCAGCCTGGTCAGCCCTCAACACCAAAGTCAACCCACACATGCAGCGCCCTACACAGCTTCTTCCTCCTCTCTCTCTCTCTCTCTCTCTCTCTCTCTCTCTCTCTCTCTCTCTCTCTCTCTCTTTCTCTCTCTCTCTCTCTCTTTCTCTCTCTCTCTCTCTCTCAGAAGCCTAAGTGAAATTCAAAGGCTTAGACTGTCTTGGGGCTCAGGCTATTTCTCCAGCCATAAGTTAACTGAAAGTGCCTTAACTTCATAAAAAATAACTTTTTCTATTACCAAATAGAAATGCCCCTCAATGCATGATAGCATTGTATCCAAATATACCAAAAATAAAATGAAAATGCACCAGGCTGGGGGTGGGGTGCCTGCCTGTAGTCCTAGTACCCAGGAGGCTGAGGCAGAAGGCTTGCAAGTTTGAGGACAGTCTGGACTACAAAGTGAGTTCAATTCCAGCTAGAACTGTATAGTAAAGCCCTATCTCAAAAAGACACGCACACACACACACACACACACACACACACACACACACACACACACACACAAAAGCACCACCTATGAGTGGCCTATGGACTGTCCTAGCATGGCACCACAGGCATGGCAGAGCATAGGTCTCACCTCCTTCCCAGAGGTGCTGCCTGGGATTTGCTCTCTGTCACTTCCTAGAATGGCACGAGGGCATCATTGGGAATATCATCAGCTCTGGAAAAGCCTACAGCTCATGTTTCCAATCATGGCTTCTCCTGTATGGCACTTTTGCACCATTGTAAAGATGAGAAGTCTTTAGCAGGGGAAGAAAGAAAAGACACAGCCTCTAGCCTCAGCCTCCCCAGGCTGGGGTTCTGGGCAGGCACCACCACTCAGGCAGGACCATCTGGTATATCTTTTAGTCACATTGTAGTGATAAACTAAAGCAGAATGAGGAACAGCTTTAACTGTCCCTGACAGCAGAGCAGGGGTCATTAATGCTTCTATAGCCTTCCTATTGTGAAAATTCTGTCTGCTTGTGAACTTGTTCTTCTGTAGTTGAGACTAAGTACACACCCACTCAACTGCTACAGACATTGTCCTGGTTGGTGTACATATTTTATAGACCTGACTAGTGGCTACATAAATTCCATGGAGTGGGATAGTGCAGAATGTATTGGCCCTAATATTGGACAGTTAGGATGTTTCTAACTTTTCACCTGTCACAAGTAACACTCTTGTAAACACGCTTCTATCCAAAAAGTTTTTCTATTCCCTATTTAGGGCTATTTCATAAATAAGTGATCCCAGAAGTAGCTATTGCAATAAGAGTCATAAAGAACTCAAAGAAGTTTAGCATCTCACCGCCCCCATTGCTGCCTGCAGGCTTTGTTTTGCATAGATCAATACTGTGGCCCCTGGCAATGAATAAGCCCAACAATGTAATTTCTCTTGGTTTTATTCCCTTACACAAGTAAGCCTGATGCATCCCAGAACCACACTGTAAGTTCTTAATAGACTTAAATAGAGGTTTCTTCCCCAAGGTCATTTGATTCATCTTCCTTTCAGATCCTGACAATGTGGCAGGTTTGAGGATTGGGGAGGTGGGGAGGGTCTCCCTCACCCTGGGCAGGTTACTATAGTAGCAAGGGAAACCAAAGCTGAGCATTAGCCATGGAGAGCTCAGCATTGTGAGACAGGAGCAGCGAACTTCACGTGCCCACCTTGGAGAGCCAGGCTTTAGAACTGTGCCACAGTGGCTTCCTGTGCTGGTGCCTCTGCAGGGCTCTGCTGGCTTGTGCACTGAGCTCTGTGTTCCCGGTAAGTGGATGGAGCTGCTGCAACCCTGCTGGTCTGCCTTGGGGCCATGAAGCCCATGCAAGCCGAGCTCAGAGCTGGGGGTCTCATTCCCCAATCCCTCACCGCAATACCGTCTCTTTCCTTACTTCTAATTCTGGCCTTGTGACTCAAGCCTGGTTTATAGACTGACTCCCTTCAGATTTTTGCTTTTTAATGTACTTGGTACAGGGCCTCACTACACAGATCGGACTCATAATGATCCTCTTGTTTTCAGCCTCCCCAGTGCTGGATTACAGGCATGTGGTACCACACCAGCTCAGTGCACCCTGGGATGAGGCCAGTGAGGCACGTGGTGCCAGGATCAAACCATGGTCCCTGCTGTTGTCTAAGCAGGCTCTTTGTCTGCTGAGCTATATTGCCAGCCAGATGATTTTTTTTTTTCACTGCGAATCAAAGTCAGAACCTAGAGCTTGCCAGGCGAGTGCTGTGCCATTGAACTGTATCTCCAGCCCCTCTCCTCACATCTTATTTCCGAACAAGTGTCCCCGAGGGGAGCTGGCTTTTTCCCAGTACAGGTATCCAGCTGCTGTCTCTGTCTGTCTCTCCACTTCCACGGCCACCTCTGCATACCGGCCTTGCTTCCCTAGAGAACGGTATTCTCCTCCAATTACCTTCCCCCTTCTTCTTCCTGCTTCCATCTGCTCTGCAGGACAGTGATTTTTTTTTTTTTTTTAAATGAAGCCACAGTGAGCTCTGGTGTAAGCATCTAATCACTCACCACTTGACTGTTCCAAACAATTTGGTCTTCTCTGCTGTCAGCCTCAGCTCCTTCTGTAATATCCAGGTGTTATCAGTCTCCCTGAAGACAACCTGCTTCCCCCTTAAGCCTTTCTCATGCTGTCCCAATGTTAGGTCCAGGAGATGTCGGGAGAAGGATGAGCCAAGAGTCGGTGCCTCAAAATGTTATAGAGCTCTTTTATTAAATAAGCTGTGCCGGCACAGGGCCACCCCTCGGAAGAGTGACCCCGAGTGGCTGTGTGAGCAGGTTTTTATAGGGTGTCTATGTTAATGAGGGATTCAGCAAGCAGGTTTCACAGAAGCCAATAGCGTACATTATTCGGGGGATTGGGGAAGGTGATTGGGGTGATGTGAGTCCTGCGGGCAGCTAATGGGAAAGTGAGCCCTCGGGCAGCTAATGGGAAAGTGAGCCCGCAGGCAGCTAATGGGAATGCGGTGACTTTATTTTTGACCAGGAAACCAAAGGGGAAATTGGAACCTAAAGGTCTCAGAAAATAGAAAACTTAAGGAAACAGGAACTCACTTGGGTCTTATCAGGAACTAAGCAGATAAGCACTAGTCATCCATAACTATGTATGCATATATATATATATATATATATATATATATATATATGTATATCACTCCTAACACCAACTGCCTGGAATTGTCTTCTCTCCCTCTTTGACTTCTTGACTCCTCCCTGTCTAAAGTGAAGTGTCCACTTGTCTGGGAAGCCTCCCCTGGTCATTCTTAAATAGGCTTTGGAATTGCAGCACTTTGGGAGGATGAAGCAGGAGGATCACAAATTTGAAACCAACCTGGGCAGCTAAAGGAAAGAGAGGGGGGAGAGAGGAAGAAGAGGAAGAAGAAGAAGAGGAGAAGGAGGAGGAGATAAGGAGAAGGAAGAGAAAACAAGAGAGAAAGAAAGAGAAAGAGAAAAACAAGAGAGAGAAGAAAAGAACAGAGGACAGAGATTGTAGGTTAGTTCAAACTGTGCTTTTCCTACATCTCATGTTAAAGGCTTGCATCATACATTTGGGTAATTTTTTTTTCTAACTGTGGTAAAAATACATTTAATGGAACAGTTACTGTCCTGGCCATTTTAAGTGCAGTCTCACTATGCAGTTTAGTAGTTTTCAGAACACTCAAGGTGGTGAGCAGTCGCCACCACCACCCATCTTCAGAATGCTTTCTCTGCTGCAAAGCTGCTAACTCAGTATCCATCAACAGTGACTTCCCCTCCCCCACACTCCCTGGCCTGGCTGCCCTGTTCTACGGCAGTAAATCTGATCTCTCAGGTGTGTCCTGTAAGCAGAGTCATGCAGTATTATTCATCCTTTAAGGGCAGGTTTATTTCCCTTCTTGAACTCACAACAATCCTCCTGCCTCAGCCTCCTGAGTGCTGGGATTACAGGTGTGTGCTACCACACCTGGCTCTGGTCACCATCCTTCCAGGTGTCCAATCTCATTGGGTTCAGATTACCCTTTCTCTAACAATTACTCATTTGAGCATCTCATATGTATGCTGGACATTTGTATGTCTTCTTTAGAGATCTATTGAAGCTCTTTGCATACTTTTAAGTTGAATTGTCTACCTCGGGGTGTTTCTGTTGTTGAGCAGTGGGAATTCTTCATCAGATATATAGTTTTTATTATTTTCTCCCATTGTATGGCTTTTTGTGTAATTTTCTATCACTTCTCTTGACTCCATAGCTGTAGGATTCATTAGGGTAATAGCTTGTCTGCTCCATTCATCCATGTATTTTAAGCACCTAGTGTGGTTGGTACCTGGCACATAAGGTGCTCAATAGATATTTATTGAATGAATGAGTAAATGAATGAATGAATGAATGAGAAAGTGAATGAACTGAGGCCCCTCCAGCTGAGCTTCTTCCAGGTTCACTGCCTTCTTTGGCTTCTGTTGCTGAGAAGCCTCCTGATGGCAAGGACCCAAGTGGACTCCTTAAGCGAATAGCCAAGAAGGTTGCCATAAGAGTTCAGTTTTCACTTCCGCTCTCACACTGCTTTTCCCAAGTGACCAAAATCTTATTTTATGGGAAGGTGTAGTCTTTACTTTGCTAGCTTTTTTTTTTCCCCTCTGCAATGAATAACAGTTCAGTTCACTGCAAGCCAGAGCACCTCCAACAAGTTTGCCAAGAACAAAACCTTGAAAGAATAAGACAGAGGAAGCAAATCAGCTTGGTCAGGTAAAACTAAGCCACGGAATCCCTGAGAAGTTGCCTGGAGCCAGGCCTCCTGCAGAACACCGAGGTCAGGCAGATAAGCCAGAATGAGGTTTGCTAAAACCTCTGTGTGGAGGGGGCAGGGGCAGCTGCAACTGCCACTGCAGGCCTTGGTATTGGATGTGCCGTCCCCTTGGTCAGCCATCAGCTGCCTGATGCAGGGAGGGGAGAGATGAGGTGGATATACATTGTGACAGTGCTTTTGAAGCAGAAAAGGCAGTGCATTAGACTGGAGGCAAAAACGCTCACTGAGAGCGAGTGACAGGAAGAGAAGGCTGATGGGAAGTGGTGCTGCCCTTAGTGGGCAGAGGTTCTGGTGCATGCCACGCATTCTCATGGACTACAGAGGAGGTTGTACGTAAGGAGGCAGTCAAGGATGAGTTGACCAGCTCCTCAGGGGACCCTCTCTGGGACCCATCTGTCCCATCGCCTGCAATAACATCTTTCCTTTGTATCTTCTAATCCCCTAAAATTACTGACACAAGGGTGATTACAGGACAGTCCAACCATGGGGACTAGGTCTGACCAGTGTTGAAAACTGGCCTGATATGGTATGGGCTCCCAAGAACATGAATGAGTGAGGGAATGAATGAGTCCCTCTGTGGCACACAGTAGCAGCTCAGTGAGAATTTGTTGGCTGTGTGGACCTATGTCTGTGTGATTTATATAGTAACCCTGATGTCTACAACAGAACCAAGGGGAAGGGCCAGAAGCCTGATGAATGAATGAATGAATGAATGAATGACAGCTTGGAATGGAGGCATCAAGGAAAATCTCTTTTGTGTTGCCCACTGCTATCTCTCCAGTACCTCTTGGAGGGCCTGGCAAAGAATGGGTGCCTATTAAAAGTCTGTCAACGGTATAATTACACAAAGGGTGCAGGAGCATACAAGCTGCCAGCTAGAAGAGCAGTCCTGCCATATAAATGTACGTTCATTCCTTTTCTCAACTTTCTAACCTGCCATTAATTACTGATCATAAATATCAGAGTTTAAATTTTTAAAAATATAACAACTTTTTACTCCACTGACAGCGCAGACATCTTTGAAGTCAATCACCTGCATATCAGGAAAGGTCGCCCAGGAGCCAGGGCCTCTTATCTTCCTGGGTTCCTCACACTCCTGATATATATCTGGACATGAAATACAGTCACACATGCACAGACCCTGGCCTCCGCCTCTAGAGCCTCTTGCTTAGGTTGAAATTGGGGAAAAGAACAGCACGTTTGCCCA
Source organism: Myocastor coypus (assembly GCA_004027025.1). Lineage (NCBI taxonomy): Eukaryota > Metazoa > Chordata > Mammalia > Rodentia > Myocastoridae > Myocastor > Myocastor coypus. The sequence continues at coordinate 74,444 of PVJA010001639.1, read as the reverse complement.
GGGAAGCAAAAGACATGGGTACAGGGGACAAGCTCCCAGTCTCTGTAGCAGGACGCCCAGGGCCATAGGCACTATGGGAGATGGGCTCAACAGGGTCACCGCATCCAGGTAGACCAAGGAAGTCACTCCTTCTAGGCACACACACACATTCATACATTCACCTGCACACACACACACACACACACACACACACACACACATTCATCTGTACCCACAGTGTTCTCTCTGTCTCTGTGTCTGTCTATTTGTCTGTCTGTCTGTCTGTCTGTTTCTCTCTCTCTCTCTCTCTCTCTCTCTCACACACACACACACACAAACGCATTCATCTGTACCCACAGTGCTCTCTGTCTGTGTCTGTGTCTGTCTGTCAGTCTCTCTCTCTCTCTCTCTCTCTCTCTCTCACACACACACACACACACACACACACACAAGCACACACACACTGATGCAACCATCCGCTCAAGCAAGCTGAGGCTGACACAATCCTCTGCTCACTGTCTTACTCTTCTCTCGCTGCTGGGACAAATACTCGACACTCAAAATTAGGGAAGGAAAAGTTTATTTAGCTCACAGTTACTGGAGGTTTCGGTCCATATTCAGCTGGCTCCAAGGCAGAGTGGCACATGGTAAAGGGCAGCCTTTCATGGCGGCAGCTAAGAACAAGAGCAAAGGGAGAGAGTAGCAGCAGCTCAAGCAGCTAATTTCTCTCTCTTCCTTACACTGAAATGCAAATCTCCTGCCCAGGGCAAGTGCAGCACGCACACCCACAATAATCAATTACAAATTCTAAAAGCCCCCCAAGACTGCATGAAGCTTTAGGGGTATACCTATACACAAGCCATAACACACACATACTCACACAATTTCACCCTCGCATACAGGAACACTCATGTTCATACACTGTGTACCCTCCTACCTTTACACATACAGCCTCACACTTGCCCACAAACACTGACACACTGACACATTCCCCTGTATGTGACGTACACTCACTAACCCTCTAACATGTGCAGCCAAGGTAGGTGTGAGAGTGTGTGAGTGTGTGCCATGGAGAAGTATGTCTCTGCCAGCTGCACACCTGTAGGGGAGCTCCATGAGGTCAGAACTGTCCTGTCCATCCATCCCCAGCGCCCCAACTTAAAACACAGGAAGACCATGAGGGAGGATTAGGGCCAATGAAACAGGCAGACACTGAAAGGTGAAAACAGTTCATTGTCATGTCCATGTGAAAGCTAAAGTGTTGACCTCCGTAGAGCAAAGAGTAGAGGAGGGAGGGTGAGTACCAGGGCCTAGGAAGGCTCTGGAAGTGGGGAGAAGGACAGAGGATGGCACACAAGGGCCAGGGTGCAGTTGCATCGGAGGAATGGATTGTAACAGTGTGTACGGCACCAAGGCCACCCATGATTGACAGTTAGTTGAGTCTTTCTAAAGAGTTGGTAGAAAGGATTTTCAATGTTTCCACTACAGACAGGTGGCTGGATGTAAAGACAGCCTGATCCTTGCAAATGACTTATATGTACTGAAGCATTACTTCTACCCCATAAACAAGTGTGCCGATTAACAATAAAAATTAAGTCTTAACATGCAAATAAGAAGGAAAGGAATAAAGTGACAGTAAGTGACTAGATGAAGGCATGCTGAAGAAAGAATGAAAGATCGGCACAGTTGGAACGGGACTCTAGAGCAAGATGCTGCTGTCCTCCCTCAGTGTGGACGAGATGGGAATGTGACGAGCGATGGACAGACAGCAGCGCTCTGGGGACCCAGGATCACAGCCACGGATAGGTGCACACCCTGGAAGCCGGTCAGCGGAACGTGTGCTGTGGGCCTCGGTCGTCTTTGCTCATATGGTGTTGGACCGCTTTGGCTTGTGGGTGTTGCAACTTCCTGCAGGTATGCACGCTCTCAGGGGCTGTGATGGACTGCTATTAAATATCATGTTTATATTCACAGCCCTGGGTTCCCTCCCTCCATCTTCTGCCTTCCTCACAGCAGGGACAGATGCTATCAGGTGACCCTCAGAGAAGAGAGGCAAAATAGAAAAAGAATCAAAGCATGGGCTTTGAGCTCCTAGGCGGGCTTTTGTGTGGCTGTAACAGAAACCATGGCATCAAGAGCCACGAATTTCAACTGAAAATGTCAAATGCATGAACAGGAAGAAAAAACATGCTCCCTCCCCACCCCACCCCCCAAAAAAGCCAGCAACTGGTTTCAAACATGGAGACCCAGAACAGAAACCAGAGTGGAAAAGCAAGCACGAAGGCATCAGCCATTTTTTATGTTCGCAGACAGAAAGAGGGCCAGGCAGCACAGCTCTGCCGACTGCCCCTTGCCAAGGCTCCAAGCCAGCATCCTCCGGCAGAAGGAAAGAGGGCAGGTTGCTACAGGGCCCACCAACTGGGTTGCATGCTATGGCTCCTGGCTTCTCAGACCAAGTTAGGTTGATATGTTTGACTCAACCTTCAGTTGCTCCTAGGTCTTAGAATAGCCCATGGGCATAGGATCAGAAACTACTCTGAGGCCCCTGGGTACAATAAAGCTGCCTGATAAGGCCTGTGCCCTGGAGCGGGGTGAGCTGGGAAAGCCTGGCCGCAATAGGTTCTGATGCACTGTGGGCTTCCTCAAAGGGATGGCTGTCTCCTGAGTCCTGGCCAGAAATCAGTACAGCCAGCCTGAGCAGACACTTTCCTTTGACTCAGCATCACCCAGGTAGGGGTAGGAAAGGGGACAAGGAAGACATATCCTGAAATGGCCATGGAGTTCGTCTGTACTACATGATGTTGGTGGTGCATACAATGCCTGCGAAGCTGGCTGTGTCTGAGTTTGGACATGCTCACCCTGTGATGTCCCCATGACAGTGAGGTTACCTAAACATGCACTGTGTAGGACGCATCCCATCTATAGGAGATATGTGACTATGTTAGAGAGAGAAGAGAGGAGAGACGGGCAGAGAGAGAGACACAGAGAGAGAATGGATAGCTAGGCATGGTGTCACAAGACTGCAATCTCAGCATGCAGGAGGCTGAGGCAGGAGGATTGTAGTGAGTTCAAGGCCAGTCTGGACTACATGGTGAGTTCAAGGTCCATGGGAACTATAGAGAAAAACTCTGTCTCCAACAAATTAATTAATTAATTAATTAATTAATTAATTTTAAGAGGCTTCTCATATTTTTTTTGATAACTCTAAACTCCTGGTATCAAATGGAAGCAACCTCATCTTTATGTGAGGGCTTGGCCTCTTTTTATGGATCTTAGGGATGCTTTGGTTTGGAATTTGCAAGTGCCTAGCACTTAGATTGTCCTTGAAGCCACACCCCTATCCCTTAGAGATGGACATCACTAAGCAGCCCCAGAGCCTCACAGTTCATTACTACAGCACTCTGAGTGGCAATTATCTACTGCTCTATCGAAGTGATGTATAAGTTGGAATTAATTATCCTTCTGAATGTACCTCATTTGGGGCTGAAAGAGGAAAAGGGGCAGCCTTTGAGCGGTAGTGATAAGAAAAGAACCAGGCCTCGCTGGGCTCCAGCTCAGGAGCCATAGTTGCTGCTTTGTTGTTATCTCTAGTTCCTTTGTGACCAGTGTCGTGTCTCATACATACAGGAAAGGGGCAGCCGAAGAGTCACATCAGCAGGTGCAGCTGCCTGGGCTAGCCACAGGAGGGACAGTTGGTGCCACACGGGCCGACATTCAGGAGGAGCAAGATACTGGTCCTGAAGCTGCAGTAGGTCCTGAGTTCCAATCCTAGCCCCTGCATTTCCTGGCTATGTAATTTGGGGCCAACACACTTCTCTGAGAACCACTGATGCTGGTCTCTCGGGGTTATTTTATGGACTAAGTGAGATAATGCATGAAGAACCCAAACCCTGGCACAACTCAGATGATTACAGAATGGTATTCGGTACCATCCAAGGCTCTGCCGGACAGTTCTTGTGCCACTGAAGTCCTCCCTTGCATCACCAGCTCTAAATGTCTTTGTTTGCATGCAGCGTGCCAAGGAGGGCATTACATTTCAGGCTTTTTTAAGGAGTCATTTGTACCTAAGAGCAAGCAAGGAAAAAGTGGCATGGAAAAAGAGACAGTTGGCATTGGAAGAGACCTGGGAATTAAACCCCAGCTGGTACTTTCCAAGGCAGTGCATTTTACACGTCCCCAGGCCTACCCCAGCCTCAGGTTCCCATTCCTTTAGTAAGCTTGAGGAAAATGCCAGTGAGGGCCATGACGACGGGAGAGGGAGGGTGGCGGGTTGAGTTGAGTGACTGCTCCTGCCGGGCATGGTGAACAGAGCTATCACACAGCAGCTGCTCTTTTGCCAAAGGCACTCTGGCTTGGCACCTGGCCTGCGTCGGGTAAGGCTCCCTGGGTTAAAGGAAATGAAGTTTGATTCAGGCTTTCATTAACGCTCCGCTGCGGCTGGTCAGGCCTGCCTTTGTTGGGCTTGGCGCTGGCATGGCAGCTGAGCTTGGCAGGGTGTGTGGGGCTAGGGGAAGCCAGTTCTGCTGGGCCGAGGGCGGGAGACTCCAAGTCACACTTCCCTGCAGGCAGCAGTGGGTCCAGTCCAGGAGAAGGAAAACAGAGACGTGAAATCCAGAGGCGGTTTCCCAGATGCTTATCTCTGATCGCACCCGACAGAGATGGAATTGGACATGAAGTGGAAAACGACCTCAGCCGCTCTCAGGCTGCAACTTCAAAGGCCAACGAGGAACAGAGAGGGTGAGCATCTTGCCTAAGGCTTCACAGGGAAGAAGCAGAGGAGACAGTATTTAAATCCAGTTCTGCCAGATTCTCAGACCCAAGCTGCTACTCTTAACCCTTCTATGAACAATCTAGAGGAAGAACACAGAAATCTAGGCCAACTGGGCGTAGATCAAGGCTTGAATGGTACCATGATTAATGTGATTTTCACATTAATTTACCACAGCCCAAAGTGGCTTCCGTTCATTTTACTGATGAAGAAACTCAGGTGCTTGGAGTGTGATCAGTGTCAGAGTGTCATGGCTCTGAGGTCAGTGGTTTCTCTCTCTGTGTTGAGTCCTGGCCTGCAAGTGAGGACCTGCACGGGACCCACCTGATCAAGGTGTGAGGACTGGATGAGCTAAAAGCACCCAGAGCTTGGAGCGGCACCCACTGGACACACAAAAGAGTCCTGCCAGTGTCTGTCTCTTTACTTGCTCTTCTTATCATTGCTATCTGAGACCAAACCACTACAAAATAACCAGCCATGCTACACAGAAACCAGAGCTGCAGCTTTCCACAGCGCTTCCAGCTTTGCTTTTCTCGCCCTTGCCTCCTTCCTACCAGGACAATGGTTCTTGGGTATCTGGACACTGCTTGTCAGTGTAACTGTAATAATATTAATAATAATAATACAATAACACATAAAGAGACTGATGCAGCATATCCTACTTTTGCCAAATGAGACATATTACAAACATAACTGCCATCCCAGGCTACCACCATTTCCTGTAGAAAAAGCATCTGAACACCTCAAAGGCCAAGGGAAGACATTACAGGATAGAGGAGAGATCTTTATATTAAATAAGTGTGGTTTTCTGGGCACTCTCTCAATATTACTCTATTCATTTCCCTGAAGGCCAGGAGACACCTACCAGATGCCAGCTCGGGATTTCAGGTCAGCATTGGAAAGCAGAGCCAGCCTCCAGCCTCTGCCAACATGGCAGAGGGGTCCTGGAGTGTCAGAACACATTTCTAAAATAATGTGTTTTTAGAGAAGTGGCAGCTGATAAATAGCTAGAGGAATATATATATATATATATATATATATATATATATATATATATATTCCAGGCAACATCACAAATTCAACAAATCTAAAAGAGAATTTCTCATAACAATCATGTAGTAACGGACTCCGACAAGCCTATCGTGCAATTTACAGGGGATGCATTAAGTAGAAGCTGAGCAGCTCTAGTCTGAATTCCAATTTGGGAATAAGCCCCGGGCAGCCACACCTGAGCAAGTGTTGTTTTCCTTCTGCATGAGTCCTGCATCCAGGGCATTAGGTACAGAATGGTCTTTCTACTGCAAAAAGGTCCAGGCAGTAAATGTGGAGCCCTCCCTGTCACCCCCTGCTGGCCTATGGAATTGCTGGAAGAAGGTTGGAAGGGGTCTAAGGTGGGTGAAAGCCTCGCTGGATGTACAGAGGAGCAGAAGCTGAGCTCCCAGGAAGCAAGCTGGGGGGCTGCACAGTTCAGGTTGGCACGGCAGACCCAGGTGCACTCCAGTCCTATTTGTGCTGTTGTTCATCCCAGTGTCCCAGTTCCACATCTGTAAAATCAAGATAGGGATGTGAGATTGAACCACATATATACTTTTTTTTTTTCCTGTAGGTTACAAAAGCAGCTGCTACTCAGAGAGGGGACTGCAAGTGCTTCTGGGTGTGTCAGGACCCTGAGCACTCCTCCACTTGGGAGTACAAAGAGGTGTGGATCTCAGGGCAGATGTCAAGTGCTACTGCAGAAACAGAAACGTCTGTCCCATTTTGAAGTCAGAGAATGACTTGTAATGTCAAGAACTCAGAGCAAAACCCAGGATGTAGAAGAGTGGAGGAAGGTCCTATATTTACCTTTCCATGCAGCTGTTCCAAGAAGGTAGTACATAGTCAACCAATGGCAAGTATTTTTCCTCATTATTATTATCCATAATATATCTGGACCTTTGTGAATCCCCAGCCCTTCAAAAACTTCTCCCAGTGATCTAGAGGAATACTTGACATCTTAACAAAGTAAGTTTCAGAGTAAAACACATCACTCAGTGGTGGGGGTGGTGGCAGAGGCAGCAGCGGTGCCAGTCTGTACTGATAAAGTGGCCAATTCATAATGGATTCATAATGAGGATTCAACAGTTGTAAATATGTGTATCTATATTGCTAAGCTTTAAAGTATATGAGCCCAAAATGGATAGAACTAAATAAAACCTAACAAATTGGCAGTTACAGTCAGAGATTTCAATACCCCTAGCTCAATAATTGATAGAGCATCAGACATAAGATCAATAAAGACATAGACACTTGAAAAACACAATGAACCAACAGAACCTAATTGACATTTATGGAATGTTCTGCCTAACAACAGAAGAATACATATTCATCAAGTTCTATGGAATATTTTACCAATATAGATCATTTCATGGGCTATAAAGCAAGCCATAGTAGATGGAAAATGATTAAAAATGATACAAAACATATTCTCTAACCACAGTGGAATTAAATTAGAAATCAATGACAGATCCTGAACTAGAAAAGCCCAAAATATGTAGAAACTAAAAGCACATTTCTGTTTTTTTTTTTTTTTTTTTTTACATTTCTAAATAACCAGTGGGACAATGAATAAATAAGAAGTGAAATTAAAACACAATCAAACTGAATGTTTTTAAAAGCGTAGTATATCCAGACTTGTAGCATGCAGCCCAAGTTGTACAGCAGAAATGGACAGAGTTAAATTCTTACCATGTAGCAAAGGAGAAAGGTCTCAAGGCACTGACTCCAGTTTCCACCTTAAAAAACTTACAAAGGAGACCCAAATTAAATTCCAAAAGATAAGAAGAAGAAAAAATGAAAGTCAGAGTACAAAGCAAGAAAATAGAAAACAAAATATAATGGAACCAATGACAGCAAAGTTAGCTGGTTGGAAAAAAAAAAAAGATAAAAGTAGTACATCTCTAGCCTAAATAAAATAGCAAAGAGACAGACAGACAGACAGAGACAGAGAGACAGAGACAGGGAGACAGAGAGAGAACACACAGCTCATATCAGGAATTAAAGACACAGCATTGCTATAGATGCTATATATTGAAAGACCAGATGAAAATATGTAATATAAGTATTGTTAAATTTAAACAATAAAAAGAAAGAAAGAAAGAAAGACCAATTAGAAACTTTGAACAATGTTATGCCAATAAACCAAGCAGCCCAGGCAATATGAGCAAATCCCCTGGAAAATGCCGCCTGTCAAAGCTCATTCAAGAAGAAACTAATTGCTGAATAGCCTTGTGGCAGTCTTAAACCCTTAAATTTCTGGTTAAAAGATTCCCTCCAAAGGAAACTACTGATTCAGAATACTTCAGTGCTGAATTCTACAAAATAGTTAAGGACAAACCAATGCAATTAAGCACAAATATCTTTCAGAAAACAGGAAATTTCCTAATTTATCGAAGACAGCACAACCCTTATAACAAAATCAGACAAATGCATTCCAAGAAATTTTCAGATCAATATTCTTCATCAACACTACTACATTTTAAAATTACTAGATCAAATTCAACAATATTTTTAAAATGTATTTATTCATTCATTCATCCATCCACCCATCCATCCATCCACCCATTCATTCATTTGGTACAGGATCTCACTGTGCAGCTCAGACGCATAGTGATCCTCCTACCTCAGCTTTCTGAGTGCTGGAATTGCAGGTTTCAATGGCTGGCACAGTGCAGGACTGGCACAGCATGCAGTACCAGGGATCAAACCTGGGTCCTTGCATTTGCTAGGCAGGTGCTTATAATACTGAGCTATCTCCTCAGCCCAACAATATTGTTTTAAAAAGAAAATGCATCATGCTGAGATATACCCAAGGAATGAAAGATTGGTTTAAAATTTGAAAATTAATAAACAAAATTCATCATATCAAAAGACTAAAGTAGGAAGTTAAATGCTCTCCATAGATGCAGAAAAAGCATTTGGAAAGTTGTGCAACCATGCCTGATGGTTTTTAAAAAACCTATTCCTGATTTTTTAAAAATCTGGAATTAATGTCATTATTAATGGTTAGAGAGAGATTGCATTGTCCTTCATATGAGAAGGAAAGCAAAATTATCCAACTACATTACATGCATTCAACATCATATTATACAAGGTAATTAAGAAAATCACACATGTATCAAAATGAAGAAAGTAAAACTAAAGAATTTGTATTTCCTGAAGGCAAAATCATCTATATAAAAAAATTCTCAGGAAAGCCAAAAAGAAGGCACTAGAAATAAAAATTGAGTTCAGCAAATTCAATGCACAAAACTATATCATACTTCTCTAAGCTAGTAACACACCTCTGGAAATTAAAATCAACAAATGCTATCATTGTAGATGAAAACTATGAAATACTTAAAAATTACTTTGATCGGGGATATTCAAGACCTACATATACCTTAGGAACTATAAAATACTGCTGGGAGAAATTAAAGAAAGCAAAAATAAATCAAGAAGTAAACTGTGCTTATGGATGAGAAGACTTGCTATTGTTAATATAATATGCCAATGTTCTCAGGTATTGATCCACAGATTCAATACAACCCTGTCCAAACTAGAGCAGACCTTTTCTCAGAAACTTACAAGGAGATTCAGAGATGCATACAGAAAGACAGAGAATTTAAAAAGCAAAAATAACCTGAGAAAACAATAAAGTTAAGGGGCTTACATTGCCTGATGTTAAGGTGAGCTATAGGACTAGTGTGATATTTGCATAAAGATACACGGATCAATGCAATAGAACAGAGAATTGAGAAATACACACACATGCACAAGGGGAATTGATTTTCAACAAAGTTTCTGGGCAATTCAGTGAAGAAGAGACAATCTTCTCATTAAATAGTGCTGAAACAATTGGATAGCCATATTCCATACTCCCCTTTAAAAAAGGAAAGAAGAAAGCAGCTCTTACTCCAAGTCATAGATAAAAATTACTTTTAAAAAAATCATTCTTATACCTAAATTTAAGATCCAAATATAAAACTCCCTAGAGAAAACATAAAAGAAAATCTTTGTGATTTGGGATTTGTCAGAGAATTTTCTAAATACAATACAAACACGAGCTCAAGAAGAACTCATGAGTTAATGGAATGAGGTAAAAATTCAGATATCTAGGCCATTGCAGTACATTGAGCTCCATAGAGACAGCGCTAGGGCAAGTGACAGCCGGACAGATACCGGGCGACTCTGTACCTCTCTGAGGAAAGCAAGTAGACATGGGCAAAGGAGATCGTAAGAAGCTGAGAGACAAGATGTCACCATATGCATTCTTTGTGCAAACTTGCCGAGAGGAACACAAGAAGAAGCACCCAGATGCTTCCGTTAACTTCTCAGAGTTTTCTAAGAAGTGCTCAGAGAGGTGGAAGACCATTTCTGCTAAAGAAAAAGAAAAATTTGAAGACATAGCAAAGGCAGACAAGACTCATTATGAAAGAGAAATGAAAACTTATATTCCTCCTAAAGGAGAAACAAAAAAGAAGTTCAAGGATCCCAATGTGCCCAAGAGGCCTCCTTCGGCCTTCTTCTTGTTCTGTTCTGATCATTGCCCAAATATCAAAGGAGAACATCTTGGCCTCTCCATTGGTGATGTTGCAAAGAAACTTGGAGAAATGTGGAATAACACTGCAGCAGATGAGAAGCAGCCATATGAGAAGAAGGCTGCTAAGCTGAACAAAAAGTATGAAAAGGACATCGCTGCCTACCAGGCTAGAAGAAAACCTGATGCAGCAAAAAAGGGAGTCATCAAGGTTGAAAAAAGCAAGAAAAAGCAGGAAGAGGAGGAGGAGGAGGAGGAAGATGAGGATGGAAAGGAGGAAGAAGATGAAGAGGATGAGGATGAAGAAGAGGATGATGATGAATAAGTTCTACCGCAGTTTTTTTTTTCTTGTCTATAAAGCATTTAACCTGCCTGTACACAACTCACTCCTTTTAAAGAAAAAAATATTGAAACGTAAGGCTGTGTAAGATTTGTTTTCAAACTGTACAGTGTCTTTTTTTTTTTTTTTTTTTTTTTGTATAGTTAACACTACCGAATGTGTCTTTAGATAGCCCTGTCCTGGTGGTATTTTCAGTAACCACTGACCTTGCCTGGTACAGTATGGGGGTTATAAAATTGGCATGGAAATTTAAAGCAGGTTCTTGTTGGTGCACGGCACAAATGAGTTATATATGGGGACGGTAGTTTTTCATCTTCAGTTGTCTCTGCTGCAGCTTATATGAAATAATTGTTGTTTTGTTAACTGAATACCACTCTGTAATTGCAAAAAGTTGCAACTGTTTTGTTGACATTCTGAATGCTTCTACGTAAATACAATTTTTATTAGTAAAAAAATTCACATATTTATTAAGTGAATGGGACTCAGACAAAGCAGATGGGCAAGTGAATAAATGTGCAGTCCTTTTAGAAAACCATCCGTCAGACCCTTGAGCGTTAACCTGCTCCTATCATATTATATAACCATACATTGCATGTGGGTTCCTTGATACAGCTTTGATTCCTCTTGCTCAATATTTTGTAAGGACTCTGAACTGTATTTTTCTGAAAGTTAGATGAATAATTAAGCAAACTTAAAATCACGGACTGGCCAATGACTATTCTTAAATCCTCAAGTAAGACATCTTAGCAGAGAAGGTTGCTTTACATTAATGAGGATTCTATTTGTTCTTATAGCCTCACCTGCAATTATCGGGTGAGCTTGGGTCACCTTAGTTCATTATCACCATTAGTGCCTGTCAATAACAGCATGTGCCTGAAATGCCCAAGTCCCTGGAAGCTCTGGAAGTCTCTTCTCTTCTAGCAGAGGTCGTTTAGCCTTGGGAGGTAGAGGGCTCAGATCCTGGTACTGCAAGTTATTGCAACTTGGGTCTCCTTGGCCCGCAGTTTCCCCATCCTTAAGGCTAAAGCAGTGTTTTATTCAGCATGCTTCAGGGGCCATCTGTTTCAAAATAAACTGCATGTTAGTCTAAAGGCAAATCCCCAATCTGAACGTGGACCTGTGTATACCAGTGCTGGGTGGGGCTCAGGAGCTGCATGGCTCATAAGCCTCAAGCGCAGTTCTTTGACAATGGAAAAACCTGCGAATCACCCACATGTGGTGGTTAGACATCCTTCAAGGTGAATCTCCTAACTCCTGTTTGTTTTTCTTAGACTAAAAAGAGTTAACCTATGCTGGAACTACTCCAGGCTCCAGCAAGGAGCCCTACTGGTACTCGCCTAGCTGCTGTGTGGCTTCCACCAGTCATAGCTAGAAGCCAGACCAGCGCGGCTGGCCTGCTCTATAGTAGCTCAACCCTTAAGAGGCTGCTCCAGCATTGGCTGTGCCACAGATCTGCAGAAAGCATGATGTCCACCTAGGCCTGCAGTCTCTGGGGGACCTCCCAGAGCCTGAGATTAGTGCTAAAACCCCAACTGCCCAGCACACTCCACTGCACACTTGATGAACAACTGCAGACCAGCGAGTGAGGCTCACAAATGCAGACCTTGTGTGCAAGGTAGACAGTAGTAGCCAATAAATATCTATGGGGCAAATGCATGATGTTGAATGCTATTCAAACACCTAGTGCAAGGTAGGTATTTTAAATGTTGTTGCATAGGTACAATGGATTGCGTTCTACTCCCCCTCTCATGGGCCTCAGTTCTTAACATTTCATTGTGCTGGCTTTTAGCCATTAGCATCTTCATTCTCTGTTAAATGTTTTCTGCATTGCCGGTAAGCCTGGCAGCCCACAAGTCCTGGGGAATGAGCTCATGGTCTCCAGCTGTCCTGGAGTCAAGAACTGAGTGGAATCAGTAGTCCATGCCCCAAACCCCTGTCCCTGAGTGTGATAGCCCTAAGGCCAGGCTACTCCACTCTTCCTGAGCTCCCAGATGTCCAGGATCCTTCTGTGCGTGGTGACCTGCTCTCTTTGGCCGCCACCCTCTACCCTTTCATTTCTGCACTCCACTGCTGCTGTGTCCCAGGGTCAGCTCCCAAGCCAGCTACTGTCACCTCAGGCCCTTCTTCAGGGCCAATTGCTCAGTAGCCCCCTGCCTGGAAGACTGCAATGGATAAGGCATCAACATAGAGTTCCAGGGCCGCCACCCTGTATGTTTAACATACAGGAAGGCTCCTTGGATAGAGGTTGAGTGTGGACAGAACTCAGCAAGCAGACAGACTTCAAGATGGATCCCTGTAAATCTGGTGCTTGAATTTGTGGCACTAAAACAAATGCCTTTTGAAAAGGTGAATGTAGGAACTGAGCCAAGTCAAGGACTAGAAGGTTAGTATATAGTGTTTAATCAGTGCTCCTGTAGGCAAGGGAGGAAGGAAGAAGAGAGGGGGAGAGTGAGGGGAGAGGTAGGCCAAGAGGGAGAGAAGAGGGAAAGGGAGAAGAGGGGTGAGTTTCCGAAGTTGGAATCCTGAAGCATTCGGGCATGGAGCATGTAGGAAGGCTTTTATAAAATCTCACATAGTTCCCACGAAGGCCTCAGCCTCCCTCTACACCATCTACCCCTCTTCATGTAGTGTGCCCCACCAGCCTCCTCTTTGGCTACAGGACCTAAGAAATTCCTTTTCTTTACCAGGAATGAGCTCTCATTTTTTACTTTTTATTTTATTTTTATTTGTTTGTTTAGTCAGTTAGTTATATTTTAGGGAAGGGTCTCAGGGTGTTCAGGGTCTCACTACTAGATCAGACTCGTAGTGATCTGCCTGTTTACAGCCTCCCAAGAGCTGGGATTACAGGCATGTGCCACCACACCCAGTCTCAATTGCTATCTCAGTGCCCCCCAGGGGTGGGGCTGGCACATCAAGCTAGAGGACTGAACACTCAGCCCCTGCACCTGCTTGCAGGTGCTTTAATCAGTTGAGCTATTTGACAGGCCCAGAATGAGTTCTTGTTACTGTGGGTTTCTTTTCACTGCCTATCTCAGGGAAGACTTGTTTCCTCAGGGAAGCCAAGGAAGCCTTCTCCACGGTGGCAGGTCTGTACACAGAGCTCCAATAATTCTCACAGTGGCTGGTATTTCCCACTTCTCCAATTTGTTGTTTAATGGCTGACTCCTTCTAGTGAAATGAAAACTTAGCCATATTCCCCCATGGAGCTCATCACAGAACCTGGCACCTAGTAAGTGCACAATAAACATTTATGGAATGTGCAACTGAGCGACACAGGCCTGGCTTCTGGTTTAGCATCAACTTCAGATCCAACACTTTCTTGGGAAGAGTCAGAGTTCCAGGAACCTTCACCCACACTCATGCTATTTCCACCCTCACAACATCCCTAACCAGCCAAATGGCAAAACGCACCCAAAATCTGGGAAAAGCCTTCCACAAGTCATCTTAGAATAGTAACAGCTTCTGTCCCAGCCAGTGCTGTCACAGGCAGCTTAATTATGGTAATTAGGACCCACATTAAAACATGATTATAACATAAAATTGGAATTAGCTGTATAACACATCCAAATTTTTTGGTATGCTTATTGATTTTCCTCCCCTGTTAATCAGAGGGCTACAGTAAATTCAGATAAAACTGGAATAATTAAAACTGAGCCTGTAAATGCCAGTGAAAATTCACACTAGCATCTGTCTTTTGTTAAGGACAGCGAGGCAGGGATGTGTGTGTTTACAGGGAACATCACTGCGGCAGCATATTTCAGCTTGCCTGTGTGAGGCAAGCTATCATAGTCTTGGCCTTTCTCAGCATTGCTTTGAAAATATATACAAGTCATGGTGACTTCTGAAATCCGCTCCAGTGAGGAAAGGTTGGTTTAAAGGAACATAATCCATCAAACCTGGAGAGTGGAGGAAAGTCGAAGGATGACTGAGTTGTCTTGCTTTCCAAGGTACAGGGGCTTTGAAATCAAGCCATCTGGGGTTTATGTTGTGACCGCATTTCTCGTCAACTAGGAGGTCTTACAATAGGCTTGTTTTGTTTGTCTGCACCTCAGTTTCCTCATCTGTGAGATGGGGGTATGATAAAAGGTACCTCCTGAGGAAACTGAAAGAGTTCATGAGAATACAGACTTTTCTGCATATGTTGTGCATTAAGTAACCCTCATCTGAGGTTCTTAGGACCAAGAGTGTTTTGAATAGCAGACTTTTGGGGAGATTTTGGAATGTTTCCAAACTATTGTGCATGTCCTAACACAGTATCTTGAAGAAAGACCCAAGTTTGAACACAAAAGTCACTTATGTTTGATATATTCCTTCTATGCCTAGTCTGAAAGTAAATTTATATAATATTTTCAGTCACCTGTGTTTTGATGGTGACCTATCACATGGGGCCAGGTATAGAATTTTCTACCAGTGGCATCTTGTCAGCACTGAAAAGCTTTGGAGTTTGGGGCAAGTTCACTCTTTGGATATGTAGATTAAGAATGCTCAGTCTCTACTGCATGCCTTCAACTACCTCTTTTATTTTTATTTTTTATTTTTTTATTTTTTTATTTTTTTATTTTTTATTTTTTTATTTTATTTATTTTTTCTTTTGTTTGTTTGTTTTTTTGAGACAGGGTCTCGCTATGCGGTTGAGGCTGGCCTTGAGCTCACTTTTGTAGCCCGGGCTGGTCTCGAACTCGCACCAATCCTCCTGCCTCAGCCTCCTGAGTGCTGGGATTACAGGCGTGCACCACCATGCCTGGCTTTCAACTACCTCTTAATTATAATTAAGAGTAGCTATTACCACCACCATCATCACCACTGCCACCCTCAGCATCACCAACATCATTGCTATTATTGTCATACAGTCAAATCAGTCCCTCAGTGCCTGCCATGGCTCACCTGCTTCACAGGACAGCAGAGACACCTTGACCTTGGACTCAGGTTCCCTCCATCCTGTACCGGTCATAAGATACACAGCTCAGAAAGATCATGCAAATTCTTGAAGTCTGTCTTTCCATTTAGAAACTGAGCGGAGCCCTGAGTAGGGTATTGGGGATGAGATGAAGGATATGAGTTGTGCCTGGGATGGAGCTAGCCATTTAACCTTTTCTGGCTTCCTGTCTCCAGTATCCTGTGCTGCTGTCCCCTTGACAGAGGGCTTTGATGCTGCTAGATCTTGGATAGGTATAGAATACAAAACACAGAGTTGCCGGGTTCCTCTCATCAACCTTTACTCAGATGCTTTCCACTGGCTTTTCAGCATTGCCTGCTGTAAGACCGATGTTCCACTGTCCTGGCCTTAATTGCTGGGGAGCGAATCTGTCGTTATATGTGTGAAGGAGATAGCAGCACTCAACAGCAATTCCCAATGCCAAGTGCATGGCCCAGCCTCCCTGGTGGCTCGCGTGAGGCCGTGTCATGGGGAGTGACCCACAGACTGAGCAGAGGATGGTACTTTCACTTGGCAGGAAAAGAGCGGTGGCCATAGGTAGGGATAGCAAAGCAACAAGATGGAAGCGGCCCCCATCAGCAAGCCGCTGCAGGAAGACAGGTGTCCTGGACAGCAGCTGAAGCCTCAAAAAGGCTACGAGTGAAAGGTGAACCACTGCCGCATTGCACCACTGGTGCTTTGAAGTTGGTTACAGCAGCGTAACTGAACCTGTGCAGACTACAGGGATTGGTCCTTCCTGGCAAGCCCACTTCTGGTCTCCCACCCCTTGTCCTGAATGCATGGATGGCCTGGTGGCTACTGTGCAACCCTGAAAAGATGGATCTGCTTCTAGAATGGAGTGATTTGGAACCTTGGAGACCAGGGAGTTGCCACAGTCCTCACACTTTTTATGAAACCTGCAGCTAGTTCTTCACCTGACCAATTGGATGTCTCAGATGGCTGAGAGTAAGGAACCAGGAGAGTCCAATACGTCAGGGTCCCGTCGGCTCAGTCACAGCTACGTAGCTCCCTGTGTAAGTGAGTATGAAGTGAAATTAGTGTGCTGAATGCCACGGGCCTACTGGTTTCCCCTGACCACAGTCACCCACTTGTTGTTGTATCAGTCCCTATCCTGAAAACCACCTAGTGAATGCAAGCCCACTGGACTGTCCATCAGATGCCCACCCTTCTCTGCCTCTGGGGAGCAACCTAACCTAGTTGTGATTCATAGCGAGCACAGCTCCTTTAGAGGACTGAGAAGGGTCCTTGCTCCCCGCAGAAACTGCCTGAGAACTTCTTGGGAGCTGCCTCTGGCCTGCTTTTCCTACTGCCTTGGGTCTCTGGATACTCCTACCCCTCCAATGAAGCCCTCCAGCCTTTTCCACTGTGCAGGTAATCAGTACGAGTTCCTTTCCAGACTAAAGTAACATATATTAATGAATCTATTATGATCAAGCCCCCTACTGTATGCAGGAAGCCTTACTGGACTCTGTTGCCCTATTCGAGGTCTGGAATGCATTTTATTTTTGATACAAACATAATCATAAATCAAATTAACTGAGTAAACCAAAACAACAGGTTCAGAAGACAGGGAAAGGTGATTTCTTTTATTCATTCAAGAAACATACTATGAGTGCTAACAATGGACAAGTGTCACTTAAGGTACTAAGATCATGAGGCATTGAACAGAGCAGACCACACTCTCCATCCTGCACATGGCATCCTAGGCAGAAGAGATGGACATGAACAGTACAAATAAGTCAAAATACCCTGTACTCAGTGGCTGAGGGGAGCCTGGGAGAAACGCACCAGGAGAGAAGGGTGGGAGGGGTTATAGCTTGAAACCTAATGACCAGGGACCCTCCAAAACTGGACTACAACTATGATCAAGGAGCCTTAGGGTCTCTTGCTTCCAAATTCCATTCTTCAGGTGACTTGCCACTTAAGAAGGGCACAACAGTAAACACCATCAGGAAAACACCACCGAAGGAAGCACCAAAAGGTGCCACATTGGCATTGGCACAGGTGGGGAACCTGGCACTCATTTCTGGGCCTGAGTCACCAGCAGAGGGGGCTGAAGCCTGGGGCTCTTTGAAGCCCCTTCTCTGGGTCCAAGAAACTGCTGGGACTTTGGTATCCCACCCCCAACACACACACACACACACACACACACACACCACACACATATGTGGATATTTGGGCTTCTGACATTTATCCATGGCTCAGGAAGCTTGGCAGAGAGAGAGAGAAAGGGAGGGAGAGTAGAGAATGGAAGGAGCGGGCAGAAAAGAGGTGCAGGCCCCTAAGAGAGACAGAATGGCAGCTGGGACTCCAAGCCCTCAGCAGATGGGTCTTCAGGATCACATGCTTCTTACATCTCCCAACTCCTCCCTGCCACCTCATGCCACCTTCCCTGGAGAAATGCTCAAGGATATGGGTTGGGACATGGGGCAAACCTGATTCAAACTCTGTCTCTACCCTTACCTAGACCCATGACCTTGCACCACCTCACCATTCTCGGAGTTCCAGTGTCACTGTTACAACTTCATAGAGCCATAGGGTCATAACATCAGTCACAGAAAGCACCCAGACATGTGCTGGCCGCAAAGTGGATACCCAGTCAACATAAGATGCGGCTGCTTCCTCTCTAGCCCAGTGTGAGAGTTTGGGCTGAGTCTCAGGTTTGGGTCCCAGCATTCTGGGATGGTCTTAGCCCTCCGGGTGGGGGACCCTACAGTCACTCTACACATTCACGTGGAGCCATAGGAGGAGTTCTGAGCAGGATCCTTGAGCCAGAGGTACTAAGCTTTGGCTGCCACTCCGAACCACCTGGGAAACTCAGAATCAGAGTTGTGCCTGGCCATTCCCAGAGAGTCTGATTTATTTTAGCTCTGGACTGAGCTGGGCATTGGGAATTCTAACAGGAAGGCTGAGAATCAGTGCCCAGAGCATTGATTTAAATCCCTTGCATTTATTTCCAAAGAATGAAATGCATCCAGGCATCGTGCCCTTAGGCAGCTTCTCAGAGGATCTGATATATATGTGTATTTTTTTTTCTAATTGGTTACAAGTGTGTTTTGAGCATCCATAATCCTCTGTATTGGTGAACTCCACGTCTCAGTATTCAGCTAACTGTGTATTGAAAACATTTGAATACACAAAATAATAAACGCTGGTGGAGATGGAGGAGGAAAGCAGGGGGAATACATCTTTTATGTATGGCTGGTGGGAATATCAATGAATACAGACACTGTGGACATCAATATGGAGGTCCCTGAAAATCACTATAACTAGAACCAATGTAGGACCGAGCTATGTCACTCCTTAGTATACACTCGGTGGAATTAGAGCCAACACACTACAGAGATGACTGCGGGCCCGTGTTTATTATGACACAATTCACAATAGCCAAGATCAGCATTGCAATCTATCAGGGAAGAATGGATAAAGAAAGTGCAGTACGTAGGTGCAGTTGAGCAATTCAATTGTAGCCAAAAAGAACTGGGGATCATCACATTGAATGAAATAAGACAGACTCATAAAAATGAGCCTTCAAGTAAGTAGAAGGGAGGCTATTAGAGGGGAGGAAAGAGATGTGGAGAGGAGAGGGATGAAGGCAGTGAGTATGCTTGAAGCACAGCGTGTGCGTGCGTGTATATGCCACAGCAAAATCCACTGTTCTGAATAATCAGTAGGCATGTGCGCTGACACAAATAAAACATTTGAGAAAATTGCACCTATAAAAACATGTACCGAATTTTTCCTCATATTTCAAGTTTAATGTTAATATTGCCTTAGGAAATACAATAATCCAAAGGTGATTTTAATTGTATGGGACGATGTGCCTACGCTATATGGGAAGCCCTGTGCCACTGTATGCGAGGTTTGAGCTCCCAAGGATTTTGGTATCTGAAGGGGGCCTCAGACCTATGGCCCTCAGAGGCCCAGGGACACCTGTATGACATTTCCTTGCCTGTTGTGAGACACTGAACAAAGCTGTTTCCGCCTTGAGGAGCTCTGGGGCTGTGTGGGTTGTTAGGCAAATATGTTTGAGGAGCCCCGGGAGTGGGGGAGGGGAAGAAGACTTTGACATGAACGAGAGCATGGGTGAGAACGAAGACGATCAGATCTCAAGGTCACCTTGGACCCAAACTTGAAAAAGTGATTAGCCATCGGCCTGGCAGAGAAACAGGAGGGAGAATAAAGGTGGCCCAGGTGTCAACAGCCGGAGCAGGTGTAAGGTGGTGTGGAATACCCAGGGAAGGAGCTGGAGACCTGAACAGCTTCTGGGCAGGCCAGAGAGGCAGGGAACAAAGGGCAGGAGAGGAGGCCAAAGGATGCATGCAGCAAGGCCGAGACCTGTAACCTGCCTCCCAAGTGCGGATGCCAGGGGTACCATGGGAGGCTTTAGGCGAAGGGGCAGCCTTCATAGGTGCATAAGAGTTCAGGGTGTCCCTGCTGTTAGGTACTGAGGCAGAGGCCTCTGAAGAGGGAACAGCCTTTGTTTTGCAGTTCCCCCCAGCCACCCCGCACCCTCAGCAATTTAATCCCATTTCCTCTCATCACCGTCACATAGAAACCAGAAGTTATCTGGAGAGCACATCACTGCCATGGCAACGGTAGGGGAAACAAACAGTGCGCACGTCGTATAGAATCGCACAGGAAGGCTGTTTGTTTTTCATACCATTATTTTAATAGGTGGGGACGGCAGTGATGGCTGGAGAATAGCAGGCCTGGGTAGTACCTTTACGGCTGCCTTTTCTTGAGCTGACTTGAGATAGTCAGACATTCCAATTTTGGCACTTAGACCATGGTTCCGGCTGGGAGGGCCTGCTCTTTCAGAATGTCACACCACCAAGCATCACCTGTTCCACAGTGAGTGGCTGTGTGACCCGGTGGTTATAGCTCCAGCTGGAGGTCGGGTGAGCCTGTACCTGGCCCCTGGCCTGTAGCTCTGCCCCGCTTCCAGATTGCTGACTAAGGCTAAAATGCACCACCTGCCGAGCCTCTACTTCCTTGCCTGCAAAGTAAAGATTCATTCACGGATTTTTTCAAACTATGACAAGACGGTTGCAAGCCTCTGATGTGCCCCGTGCTGCAAAAGGTCCTTGTATGCATGGAGCTTGGAATCTAGAGGGAGAACATGGATAAATACACCTGAAATACATATGTAAATAAGGGATCGTTTGCTATGCTAGGAAAGATTTAAAACCAAGGCAGTTCCTTGGAGATACATCATTCTAGCTGACCACAGGAGATAGGGAAGGCTGGATATTTATGAATTAGGAGGAAATACCTTCCAGGCAGAACACAGCAAGAAGAAAGGTCCAGGCGGGTTTGATTCAGAATGTTTGAAGCTGGAGCTTTCTAAAGGGAGGCCCAAGAAGAGTTTAAATAGAAAAGAGCTGAGTCAGGAGGGTTCCACAGGGTTGGAGTTTTGGGTTATAACAGCTCTAACATCGCTGGAGTGGTTCATCAAATGACATGTCAACCCATAAACTCTCAACAGCAGCATGCAAACAAGAGCTTCTACTGACACTGGGATGGCTCCAGAAGAACCCCTGTTCTCTTAGGTGCGAAGTGGACATCAGAGCATCATTGAATTTCAGCACTGGCCATTTTTGCTACAGAGGAATTATTGACTTTTCAGGTGGATAAATCCCATTTCAGAGGAGGCAAAGGACTTAATGGAAGTCACACAGGAGCTAAGGACAGAGGCTCTGTCTGGGATTTTCAACATCCCTCCACTCATGAACTTCAGCTCATGCTAACATCTCCAAAGGGACCTTTCTTGGCTTCTGCTGCTGAAGGTGCTGGGTGCTGCTCTCTTCTCTGGGACAGTGTGGATTAAAGGCGAATGACAGACCTCTAGCTCTGTCCTCCAGGACACAGAGGCTGGGCTTTGGCTGGCAACCTGGGAGAAAGGACAAGATATGGATCTATGGGGACCTTCCCTAGCCTGGCCTTTACAATATTCCATTCCAGAATGTGCGGTGAGGCTGGAAAAGAAGATGGAAACCTAAAGAATGTTTCTGATTTGAGCAGAAGAGTGCTGCCTTGGCTAATTCTGCATGAAATAAGTCCCATGAAAAGTGGATTCAACTGGCGAGGCTCCTGGTGGTCTCAGGAGCCTTACTTATGCTGGGTCCCTAGCCCTAGCTGGACCTTCTTCTGGCTACAAGGCAGGTAAGTAAACCTAATAAACCTTACAAGAGAAAACTTTTAGAGAAGGTGAGCTCTGACTTTCACTGGGCATTGTACAGGACCTTGTACCTGCAGCATTTACTGATCACCTGCCTACTATAGGGTTGGCTGCTCAGCTCAGCACTGAATACCGCCACCCCAGGAAGAACCTTGCAGAGTAGTAACTGTGGTCCTCTCCTGTGGGCACAAAGCAACTGAGGTTTACAGCCTGCTTTTCGAGAATAGAGCTCTGACTCAAGTTCAGGAATGTCTGGCTCCAAACGAACCTGCTGGATAAAGAGGGTGCCAGGGTTCACCAGGTCCCGAAACCTGTGGGTTTAGAATACCCCACCTGTGTGTTCTTGAGCTGATATATGAGGTTCTTTACAATCTAAAAATAATGTACATATCATGGTTTTTAATGCCAACAGGGCACGTAAATACACATGTATCAGTGATTGATTTTTCTCACCTTTGAGGTCTAAGTACAGCGCCCTTAGTTAGGAAAACCCCATCTAGGTTTGCAAGAACATGGCCAACGAGCTCAGGCTGATGGGATGTGTTTGTCCCTGTCTTTAAGTCGTCTCTGCGTTCCTGGTGGCACTGTGGCTTTCCTTCCTGCTGGGCCAGGCAGGCCTCTGGAGAATGCAAATCCATCTTGTAGGCTCACTTTGTATTCTGGGAACTTTCCATTGGAAAACAGGCCTTGTCTGCCTGTCGCGTCTCTGCCATGTATGGGCATTTCTCAAAACCCAGGGCAGGTGGGATGGACAGATGGAACATTCCCAAGGAAACCAAAGGGACTTAATTGCTCCTTTCTATGTAATGTGGCAGTACAGGGCTGAGTGGGCTGCATCACAGTGCATCGTTCCCTTGATAGCATCTGGGCAGCCTGACGTGAGGGCCAGGCACCCTGCCGGGGGCTGGAAACACAGGCCTATGTGCCAGCAAAGAAGGCCTGGTGGGACAGACGCGGGAGGTCAGTGGTCGAAAACTCACCTTCCCCTCAAAGGCCCAGTGCGCATTTGTCTCAGGAACTACACTACTTTTTTTTTTTAGAACTGGGAATCAAACTCAGGACCTTGCACTTGCCAGGCAGGCACTTGTGCCCCTGAGCTATCTCCAGGAACTACACTACTGCTGGTACTTTTTGTTTTCCTTTTTGCTTCCCCTCTCTTTTAAGAGGTCTTTTGTATTTCATCTTTTTCTCTAAGAAAACTGATATTTTCTATACCTTCTGTCTAGATTCAAGTGATTAACATCTCCCCAGTACCCCAGGTGTTCTTCGGGCCCACATGGGATGCTGCATTTGGGTGGGAAAGCAGTGTGGATGGGAATCATGCTCTGGTGGAAAGAGAAGTCCAAAGCATCAGCTACCTAATGAGCTCGGAATCAGGCCCCTGACTAATGTGACCTGAGAGGACAAAGCAATGCCATCACAGACATCTGAGGACAATGGCTATCATGCTATGAAGTCTTCTGCTTCTGCCTCAGGGTCCTCCACAGGCTGCTTCTCTACTTGGAAGCCACTTTTCCCCACCTGTACCTAAATGTCCTCTTATCACTCCCTTTTCTGTTCAAATGCCTCCTATTCCAGGAAGTCGTCCTCTGGTGCTCAAAAGAACTCTCCCTCTTTACTCTCAAATCATCCTATCATTCTCCTAGAACTTAGAGCTCTCCAAAATTCTTATTCAGTAAACATGTTACTATCTATCACTCACCTGCACAAGGTGAGTTCCAAAGAGCAAAACTTTCATCTTTCTTATTCAATGCTGTATTGACAGTACCCCCAAACACTGCCTGGTACATAAACAGCTGCTCTGAATATATTTGTTGAAAGGATGGATGCATGTGTGAATGGATGGGTGGACAGTTTACTGTGATATGTGCACTATACTTAAATGATTCATAATAATTGTAACATTTATTCTTAAATGAAAGCCTCTATTTAAAAAGTTTCAAAGAGGTTACATCAGCTGCTCAAGATTACACAGCTGTTGGTAGGAGAGAAGCCATTCAGATTGAAGTCTGTTGGGTTTTAAAGCCCAGGCTTTAACCACCGTGTTGAACTGCCTCCCTGGGCATAGAACATTCGTGGTGGGATGGAGAAGGGGCCTTGTGCTGCTGCATGTTAATGCATGGTCAGTGCCAGAGAGCAGGAGACAGGAGCTGCTACAATCCTATATAGAGCAGAGTTGGGCACCTGAGAACACTTCATGGATAGGAGATGTGCAGATCAAATGCCGAGATAATGGATAGACAGATGGATGAGTGAGTGGATGGGTAGGTGGGTAGAAAGATAGACAGGTGGGTGGGTAGCTGGATGGATGGGTAGGTGGAGGCGTGAGTGGAGGGATATCCAGATGTATGAATAGGTAGATAGGTGAGCAAATAGGTGGATAAACAGAGAAACAGGGTCCCGGAGAGGCTAGTGACTCATCTAAGATCACACAGAGAGTTGGCAGAGGAGGAACCAGACCGCCTATCTTTGCTACTCCCTCAGAATGCCAAATGTTTGAGAATCAAATTAGGTGTTTTCCTTAGATAATGAGGACACCAGTGATGAGAATTGCTCTAACTGGTCACCGAAATGTGGGCTGACTGCTTTAGTTCAACAATGCATAATAATTTCTATAGAGTTTCAGAAAATAAATTTTAGTATATCTCCTCATGCCCAAGGATGTTTTTATCCACTTGTGTCAGTCATGCCACATGATTGGCATTATTTTTATCTCTACTCCTCAGAAGAGGAAAATAAACCCGAGAGGTTAAGTAACTTGTCCTTGTCTTCCCACAAAAAAAGAGGCGAGAACAGATTCTAACCCTTTGTCTCTAGTGGACTAATTTTAATGGCATAAGAGCTGATTGATCACATGGAACCAGGTAAGGGGGGCAGAATTGGGGCCACGCATCATCTTTTCTGCAGAGAAACCGGGGTTCTGTCCCTAGGCAGCAGTGTGGAGCTATCACTCGAATGTAGGCCAGAGTAGAGAGAACTCAAACCTAGGACAAAGATGGACCAAGTGTTTGAGACTGAGTGAGCCACTTTGCCTCGCTAAACCTCCTATCTCTTATTTAGAAAATGGCATAAAAATTATAGTGGGGCAAGATTTTCAAGTACAAGCTCTTTTGGTTGCTGGAAGAACACAATTTGTTTGATGTCATTTCTTCTTACAAAAGCAGAGAACAAAAAGCCCTGACACTGTTCCCAGGCCATCTTTTTCCATTCAGAGTAAGTTCCATCCCATGGAGTCAGTGGGTTAACAGGTTACGGTGTTGTTTCCCCTGCCTCAGACACCTTCTAGAAGCTCAGTGCTCTTACGAAAGGAATGGTGGTCTTGTAGTCACTGTGGCAAGGAGGTACTGAAAAGCCGGGTAAAGGCCACCAGAAAACTCCTGGGAAGTTACATGTTAGGTGGAAAGGTTTCCACCAAACTCCTGGGAAGTCATATGTTAGGTGGAAAGATTTCCACCTAATTCCAGGGAAGCCACATGTTAGGTGGAAAGGCTTCTGGCACCAGGCTCAGACCTGTCCTCGAACCTGCGGCATCCTCACCAAGTGCTGTTGGCTAGTCTGGGACCTTCCCTAGTGGTCAGATGCTGATGATCAAAGCTATGACCATATCTCATTGTCAGGATCATCTCAAAACTGAAACACAAAACTGTGCACAAGACCGAAGAGCACCCGGGAAGCAGGAAGTGCTTACTCCCTTGAGCTGACCCAGCTCTGCCCCTTGCTCACTGTCCCTCTCTCCCTTGTCCTCTTCCTTCTTTGCTTCTTTGAGCATCCTATCAGTTTTTACTGCATGCCCTCTCCATGCCTTCCTCAACCCATCCAGTTGGTTTTGCTGCCAGCAGCAAAAACTCCCTTTGGTTGAGGTTGGAGTTGACGCAAGTTTCTCTGTTTCCCAAGCTTGATGGGCTGCCGGGCCCATGGTGACTAATGTGATAATGGCATTGCATGAATAAGCAGTGAGGTTTGGGTGAACAGGTCCTAGGGACTGGGCCCTACTTCCCTCCTGTCCTCGCCCCACCCATTCTTTCCAGGGACTTTTGGCGCTCTCACTCTGCTAAAGACATTCCTCCCAGTGCTGCCCACAACCTTCTCTCCATCTGCTCTCTCTGCCTGCCCAGGATGCAGTGTGTAGACAGTAAGCCAGTGTCTACACAGTGGAGCAGGGGGGATGAGAAGGCTTCTGCATGAGGACCAGACCTAGGAACCCCCACCCCAGGTCTGGAAAGGCTCTGCATGCAGCAAAAGGCAACAGATCTCTAAGACTCTGTCCCCCACCTGGCCTTTGGCCAAGGCCTGTTCCCAAGTAGCTGCCCGTCTCCCTTACCACTTCTGTTTGAGGAGAAAACACAGGTTGTTTGAGAAACAGAAATGGGTGAGGGCACAGTCAAAGGTGAGCCTGGAACCAGTTTCCCGGGAGGAAGGATGAAAGCAAGAGTAAGGGCTGGGTGCAGAGGAAGCCTGGCCTGGCTCTGGCCCCAGTGCCTTCCTGACCACGCGTTGCAAGACATGGACATCAGGACAGGAGGAACCATAGCTTGCAGCCTGTGGTCGGCCTCCAGAGGGCTAGAGAACCACCTGGGATTCCATGCGCTGTTCTGAAGCTCCGTATTGTTCCAAGGAGATTCACAGTTCTCCTGGGGCTCCCTGAGTTGGAGACTTTCTAGGTTACAGGGTTCACTTTGCCAACAGCAAAGGGCAAGAGGGCAAGTGGGGGCCCCGAGGGACCTGCGGAGAACCAGTCACTCTGGACAGTTCCTGGCTGCTGGCAGGCTGGGCGCAGAAGCCTTCATCTCCCAGATAGGAGACGGTCACGGAGCACTCCGGCCTCGCCTGGCCCCGCCGCCCCGCAGGGCTCCTTCGCCTCAGCGCTGGGAAAGAGCGCCCAGCCCACACAGGACGCAAGGGGAACTGGCGTTCAACTTTGCAGGGCCGGCGGGCCGGCGGCTAGAGGACGAGGCTGGCACCCAGCGCCGCGGGCCATCGCCCGCCGCCCGCGCCCCCTCCCTGCACTCGCTCGCAGCCGCGGCCCCAGCCCCCTCCCTCCCGTCCTCCACGCTCCTCCGCGCTCGCCGGCTCCTCCTCACTCGCCAGCCGCCCGCGCCCGGCGCAGTCGGCCACAGCGCCCGCCCGCCGCCCGCCCGGGGCCCCGCGCCTGCCGGGCCGCCCGCCGCCACCCTCCTCCTTCCCGGCTCCCGCGCCGTCCTCGCGCCCCGCAGCCACCATGCCCGCGGCCCGGCCGCCCGCCGCGGGACTCGGCGGCGTCTCGCTGCTCCTCGCGCTGCTCTTGGGGAGCCCAACGAAAGCCTTAGCAGGAGGTAAGCCGCAAGGGGCGGGCCAGGGAGGGGACAAAGTTGTCAAAGCTCGGGGCGGCCGAGGGTCATGGAGGACCCCACCGTTTTGTTTCGGCGTCCGGCCGCCTGGGTAGCGGAGGCGGCTGCCGGAATTGGGGGCTGGAACCGCATCCCCTTCGGCCCGGGCCATGAGAGTGTGGAAGCGAGGGTGAGGCTGGAGGACTCGGCGCTCCCGTGCTTCGGGCGCGGGCTCCCTTTCCGGCTTCCCCAGCTGTGGGGCTGGTCCTCTTTTGCAGCCACAGAGGAGCTCCTTGGAGTGGGGTCGCCTCCAAATTCCGGATGCTCAGAGCTCTCAGCAACCGCACCCGGGGCTGGGTGCCAGCTGATGCTGTCTCTTGGGAAGAGAACAGAACGAAGGGGTCTGCCCTCCCCTCGAGAACTGGACTTAGTGCAGGGGGACTTCTGGCTTCCTGCGGCCGACAATCTGGTGGATCCCCACCAAGCCTCAGGACTTGGGTGTGGCTTTCCACTAAGCAGTGGAGAGGGGCTCAGGGGGTCATAACTTAACAAGGTAGAGGGGCGATGTTAGGTGGTGGTGGGACCCTGCGTGGACTCCGTTCTCTGCCCCCCACAGCCCAGCCTCTCTGATCGCTCTCAGGAGTGGGGAGGGGGCGCTGATTTCCCCCACCACGTGCTTGCTGGGTGGGGAGAAGGGTTCAACTTCGACCCAGAGCAGCAGCTTCTCCTTGGTGGACCTGGAGCCCGCACCCTCTCTCCAGGCCACCAGTTCCCCCAGGAAAAGTTAAGAGGGGGTTGGGAGTGAGTGAGGAGTGGGACACCTAAGTCACCCAAGACTAACCGCAAGAGCGACAGGAATTTGGGCAAGCCACGAGGAGACTAGAAGTGTGTGTGTGTGTGTGTGTGTGTGTGTGTGTGTGTGTGTGTGTGTGTGTGTCTTGGGGTGGCCTTGCTGGACCGCTCAGCCTCTCTTTCTCAGGAGGTCTAACTGGTTTCCAGAAACTCGCTCCTCACATGGAAAAACAAAAAACAGGCGACTGCAGTGCCTGCCCAGGGTGAAAGCAGCCGGAGGGCATGCACCCTGCCCTTGTGAGGCCCGTCTCCTTTGGCCCACCTGGTCTTGGAGCTGGGGGATGCGTGGCAGTGCCATTTCTCAGCGGGGTGTTCTGAACCCCTGGATCGCACACCTGCGTTCAGCACCAAAAGCTCCGGACAGCTCTTGGTGCCCTGGGCCCTAGCTCAGGTCTTTTTTCTTCCAACTGGGCTTCCCCAAGGCATGGAGTGCCCTCCTCCGCATAAATCAGGCATTTATCCCCCAGCCCCTTCTCTTTAAACATAGAGCCCAGGGTGCAGGGAAAAGGAAGCAATTCATCACCTTTTGTTTAACAAAGCATATCATTGAGAAGCCACCTTTATGAGGCAGTGATATTCACAATTTACACCAGGTCCGGACAATTTCCCTAGGAAAGATGGGAGAACAGATTTGATTTAAATAAATCGTTTCCACCACAGCATGCCCTTTCTTAATTAGCTGTCTCCAACAATGCTTGGTGGCCTTGAACTGAGTCCAGATCTCCCTTCTCTACCCTCCTTTTGAATCTGTGTTATTACTAACACTACACACACACACACACACACACACACACACACACACACACACACACACACAGTTCAAAGATGCCCAGAGGCTTGCTAGCTTTTCTAAAGTGATTCTACCTCTGCGATCTATACTCTCCAATACACAACCCTCCAGGAAAAATATCTTAATGGCACATATTGAATCGTCACCCAAGACAAGGATTCCCTTCTCTCACTCCGTCTCCCCACACCCTCTCCGTGTGTGTGTGGGAGGGTGGGGGGTGGGTGTGTGTGTAGGAGGGCGATATGTGTGTATTTTGAATTTTAAGACATTTCACATTATTTTTACCAACTGTTTGACACTATGGCTAGCCAGAATATATATATATATATATATATATATATATATATATATATATATATATATATAGTTCATGTTGCTACCAAATTAAAATCAACTGATGTCGTGCTTCAGAAGGTTCCTTAATAATGGTGTGGCTCTGCCTCCCAGACTCTGAGTCATAAGGAGAGAGTGAGAGGGACCAATGAAAATCCTGGTGGTGCATTTGGAAACAATTGACCTTCCACATTAAATTCTATTTTTAAAGTGGAGTTCAATATCCATAATGGCAGGTGGAGAGACATCCACCCAATTCAGAGTTACAAACCAGCCCTTCTGTTCCTGGTGGAGGGAGTGGATTTCCCACTACTTGGAAGGCACTTGTTGCTTCTCATGCAAAGCACGTGGTTCTCTGGGCCATTTTGCTGTAAGGCATGAACAAGCATAAAGCATAACTTGTTTTTGAAGAGACTTCTTATTGTCTAAGATATGCACATGGGGGATAATTGTAACTACGTGCTGAGACTGCAGAGCCTAGGTGTAATTTCTTTTCTTTTTCTCTTCGGTTAATAAAGCAAATTCAATATTACTCCATAAGGCTCCAGTTCACCTGTTCCCCCTAGTCTCTAATGTGCACTGTTGTTAGATTCAGTTTAAGGTTCTTTCCCTTGTAACATTTCTTTTTCATGGAGTTTTGGCAGCCCCTGCCAGGGACCACCATATCCAAGCTTAAGGGATCCTTGCTGTGCTCACATGGTGCACTTGAGCATTAGAAAAATCATGCAACATTTATTTCCTTTTGTGTCCAAGACAAAGGGGTGTTTCCTGGTGAGAAGGGGCTTGTTTCAGGATCTTGCTGCCCACATCCATTTCTGCGGGCTATTCAAACAACCTCAAGGTGTCAGTTCTCCAAGCTGGTTGGGTTTCTGCTGCAGGCCCATGGTGCAGAGCACCACTAGGGGCACTCGGAGCTCTCCTTCGTGGCTCAGGGCTAAGGAGAGGCAAATTCTCATGCAGGGAATGGCCAGGTGTGAGCACAGCCAGAGCCTGCAGAACTGAGATCTCTTCTTAGAAGTGGCTCTGTCATCCTCTCTGCGCTTCCTCGCTCAACTTGCTACAATTGATTCCTATTTCTCAGGATGACTCTTAATTCATGCAGTAAAAACAGTGGAAGGGCCGGCCAAATAACTCAATGGATTGAAGTGCCTGCAAGCAGGTACAGAGGCTGAGGTTCAATCCCTGGGCCTGGAGAGCCGGCCCTGCCCTGGGGGTGCACTGAGATGGCAATTGAGACTGGACATGGTGGAGTGTGGCAGTAATCTCAGCTCTTGGGAGGCTATAAACAGGCAGATCACTAGGAGTCTAATCTAATAGTGAGACCCCAAACACCCTTTAGACCCTTCCCTAAAATAGAAAAAAATAATAATAAAAACAGTGAAACATGCATAGAAAAATCCTGAAAGAAGGGATCTTACAATGTAGAACCCAGCTGCCCCCTTTGCACCCATTCGTGGTTTCCACCAGGGCAAAGCGTGAAACATCAGAGAACCTGTGGCTAGGCTGCCCTGGGGAAGTTTGACTGAGCTGAGCCCTGAAATTAGGTTTACAGAGTTCAGGAAAAGAAGTGTGTGGCTTTGGAGTCAAAGCAAACTGGGACCCAGCTCCATTGTTTAGGAATGTGTGACCTTCTGTAGGACTGTCTCCTCTGAGCCTTCATTCTGCGTCTGTGGCATGGGGCTGGGGAGCGGGAACAATGGTACCACCTGGAAGTCTGGTTACAGGGATTGCACAGGTGATGCAAAAGTGTCTGGCACATAGTGGGTGCTCAAGTAATGTTTTTGTGCTCCTTCAAAAGCAAACCTACGTATAGACACCATGAGAGTGGCTCCCCGAAGTTTGGAGTAAGGTAGATATTGGCATCCGTGTTAACATGGTTTAGACCGAAGTAGGACAAGTGATCCCAGTTGCCTGTCTGCTGTCTTTGGTAGGTAATAGCGTTACATTTCCTGGTGCAGAGACCCTTCCTTTCCAAATGCACATGCTGTATCTCTTTGAGCCTTAATGTCACTATCAGGAATAGGAGTTCATTGTGCTGGTTATGTGGGGTGGCAGGTGAACGATTGGAAAAACATAAGCAGACAGTTAGCTGGGGAAAGATCCTTATTCATTCATTCCTTCATTTGCATACATTTACTGGGCATTTCCCATGTGTCTAAGTCAGTTCAGGATGCTATGACAAAAAAGACCTCCGATGGGATGGCCTCAGCGGTGGTAGTTATTTCTCACAATTCTGGAGCTGAGAAATCCAAGATCAAAGACTGGGCAAGCTTGGTGTCTGGCGAGGACCCTCTTTCTGGCTTGCAGATGTCCACTTTCTAGCTGAATGCTCACAGGACAGAAAGAGAGCTAGGATCCTCTTGCCTTTTAAGGGCACTATTTCCGTCACAGGGGCTCACCACCCTTGACCTCAGGGAAACCTATTACTCTCCAAAGACTCCATTTATAAATGCTATTTCACTGAAAATTAGGGCTTCACGCTGTAAATCTGGGGGAGACCTAGACTTCTGAGCCATTGTACTATGCATGTAACAAACCCTGTGCTGCATTCTGAGGCTCTGGCTCTGATATCTGCAGACCAGCAAAGGAGCTCTGCAAGTCCAGGATGTGTGCTAAGTGGTTTGGCCATGGGAAGACTTAGAGCTCGGGGACCCCACAAGTGGGTGGGTTTATCTCTTGCTCCAGAGAGAGTAGCATTTGATCTGGCCCTGAAGGGATGTGACAGATCCCAGCAGCCGGGAGAGAGCACTGCAGGAGGACAGTGAGAATCCCAAAGAAGCTTCACTCTCAGAACTTCTGAAGAGAAGAAGACAAGAGGAGCGAGCAGCAGAGGAAGGGAGGCAGGTGCGCATGCTCTTCTCTGAGAAAGAACTCCCTCCTGGATGCCAGGAGTTCTCTAGATGAGAGCTGGAGCAAAGAAGGGATGATAAGGCTGCAAAGACAGAGAGGGAAGCTTCTGGAAGGAGGCGGCGAGGTCCAGCTGCTAGATGCTGACTGCGAGGAGCACTGCTCTTTGGGATCTGCAGATCTGCATAGCTCCCTGGTCCTGGGGTCCTTCCAAGCAGCCTCATGGATGCCCTGGTAGTTGGGGGCAGGGCAGGAACAGGCTGGGCTGAGGGGAGGCAAAAGGATGGAGAGGAGGGAGGAGTCCAAAAAGCCTTGTGGGCCTAATTAAGTAGAACAAGGTGGGGACTGTCCGTAAGCAACCAGAACTGAGTGCTAAATTTGTTCTAAGCCTGCGAGAAGTGGTTTATATAGATCCTCTTCCCAGAACTCCCTGGGACAGATGCAGGTAGGCCCCTTAATATCCTCCTGGCATGAACTGAGGAAGATGAGGCACAGCACAGAGAGGATGAGCAATGTGTCAGCATCACAAAGCCAAGAAGAGGCTTCAGGCCAGCATGGAGCCCAGACCTGCCCCAGAATCTCTTCGTAGCAAGTGCATGCATTGTATTTCGGATTTTTGCTAAATGATATTATAACTGCTCTTGCCACTGGAGGGATAAGTGGGTAACTGTGTGAGATGATGGAGATGTTAATTTGCTTCACTGTAGTAGCCATTTTCTGCTATGCATGTATCTTGCAATGCTTTATTGTCTACCTTAAATATACACAATATAATTTGTTGGGTTTTTTTAAAGACTCTCATGGTACCAAACACCCCTAGTGTTTCCTGTTTGGCATTGCCCAAGTCCATGCATAGTGGAAGAGCCAGGAAATACTTGTTCACATGTGAGGAGTATGTGCCCAATATGTTCCTAGCACAGGTCCTATCCCATGCAAGCATTTGAGTGAAGCAAGTCCAAGAGTGAAACCGTGATGGTTTTATTTGTAGATAATTCATTTATAATCATTACAGTTAATGAACAGTCACTGTGCGCCAGGCCCTTCTGTTGGTGGTCTTACCCAGTCTTCACAATGTCCCTCCACTTCATACTTATGAGGCTGCTGAACAAAGCGAAGCAAGACAGCCCCGCACCCCATGCTGTGCTCCCCACAAAGAAGTGGCAGGTGAGACTGGAGCGCAGAGGTTGAGAACTCGGGTTCTCAGGGCCTGCCCAAGCTGGGGCAGCTGCACTGCAGTGTGGAATGAGCAGGAAAGGGGCATCTTCATTGTCAGTGGGCTGTCACCTGGGTGGGCTCAGCCTCTAGGTCCCAAACCCAGCACAGAGAGCAGAATCGACTAGGATCCTACTCAGCCTTCGGCATCTCCCAGGGATGAGCATAGGTCTTGCTCTTCCCAGCCAAGAAAAACAAATGGCTTTGGGAGAGAGCACGAGCAGAGTCCAGCTGGCATGTCAGTAGGCATGAAATTCTGGCAGCCCGTGACTTCTTATGCTTCAAGGTCACCCAACCGTACACAGAGGACCTGCACTGTACAAAACTGAATTCTGCAAGACCCTTACTTCAGGTGGCCTTTCCTAGATCCAGGCTCCAATTGTTCCATCTCTAAAATGGATCACAACAATCACCAATGCCTTCACAAAACCATCCTCCCAGGACTAGGACAAGACCAAGGAGTAAAAACACTTCACTCTTACCAGGAAATCAAGCTTCAGGGAAGTGGGTGCTGGTATAGAAAGCTGAAGCCACGCACTCCCTCCTGTGGGCTTGTCCTGAGAGAAGGAGAACAAGTCGCATTGCTGTTCGCTTGATCTGTGCAGGGGCTGTGTGTGTTGTGCTCTGTGCACTCATACGGTCCTTGTCCACACCATCATCTGACAACACTAACCAGGTTCCCCTGATGAAGCTGGGGTGCTGCTCAGGCCTCCTGGGAAGTGAAGGGTGGGATCAAGATTCAAACCCAATTCTGTGTGACTCCAAAGCCCAGACATGTTCTAGATTTGGGGTTGCAAGAGTGCAGGCATCAAAAGGACAAGTGGCAGAAAAGAAAGCAGGGTGGTCTCCCTAGGCTGCTGGAGGGAAGGGGTGTTCTATTTTTTAAATTATTGATTTATTTCTGTATCGGGTACAGGGTCTCACTATGTAGCTCAGACTTGTAGTGATCCACCTGTCTCAGCCTCCCCAGTGCTGGCATTACAGGCATACATCATCACACCTGGTTTCAGGGCCTGGGGTTCCAGGGCGGGCAAGGCATGAGGTGCTGGGGATCGAACCTGGGTGCTTGCATTTTCCATGTAGGCATTTAGACCACTGAGCTATGTCTACAGCCCAACTAGAAGGAGCAGATTTTCACACCTGGTGACAAAGGTCAAGTGTCTCAAGCCAGTTTACACTAGAGAAAACAGTCCACCTTGGGTTCTTCTGCCTGCACCTTGATGCCTCTGGACAAAGCATCATTTTGCTCTGACTTGTGCTAGTCCTACAGCGATGAGGGTCAGCCGAGAGGGTTGCTGTAGCAGACCTACAGCTGGTTGTTATGCAGAGCTCAGGATGGGTTTTCCAGCCGGCTGATGTAGCAGCCCCCTCTGAAGCTGTTTGCTCTCTGAGCCTGTTTTGGCATGATATATCTACCTTGCAAGATTGTTAAAGATAGTGTGTGTGAATGTACCTAACTCACCACAAGCACTCTAGAATTTTGCTGTTATTGCCACAGTTATTCACCTAGTAAGCTCTTATTCATGCTCCAAAACCCAGTCTCCAATTTTCTCTTTTGTGAAAGTTCATCTTGCCTTCCTTCACTTATGCAAGGTATTTCTCCTCTGGACTTCCGCCACATTTGATTCCTCTGTGATGGATAACTCATGCATTAGTAATTTTACAAGCCTCCCTCCTTCTAGACAATCAACTCTAAGAGAGGCTTAACTGAATGCCACTTACCCATGATTCACTAGCCCTGACCCAACGAGTGCTCGATCCACTCATAAATGTTGTCAATTTCCTATGTTAAATTTCCTTTCACCTTAATCTTGTGCGGGGTGGTGGAGTTGGAGTCTGATATCTGAGTTTAATTCTCAGCTCCCTTTCTCCTGCATCTGTGGGGCCCTGCATAGCTCTCTAAGTCACAATTTCTCATCTGAAAAGCAGGTAAGAATATGACACTGCCTCATAGGATGGCTGGGAGGAAAATCAATGAGACAATAGATGTGAAATCGCTGTGAAACTCTACAAAGAAAAGAGGAGGAGGAGGAAAAAACAAAAGATGAAGAAGGACAGAGAGGCACTGGGTAAAGTGAGAGAAAACATGCCTTTGTGCAAAGCCAGGCCCATGAGACAGACCACTCGGCGAGTGCTTGAGGAGGCCCCCCTTCTTTGCATGAGTAATAGCGGGTGCACTTGATCTACACCACTGCCCAGTCTGTCTCAGGAGAGGAACTTTGCAAATACAGTGGAGGTTGGGATAGAATCTGCCTCCTCTCAGATCCAGGGCAGCCACAAAGATGACAAATGTGCCCTGGAAACTTGGAAAGTGGACCCAAGTGAGTGGGAACTGCCTGAGCTTTCACCTGTTGCTGCTTGTTAGATGTATGTGCTCGGGTACACCAGGCTGCACCCTGGAGCTGGCCTTGGACCTTGCATGGGGTTCCTGGTCTGTGCTCTGCGCCCCTCACCCTCAACTCTAGGCCCAGGATGCCACACTGTGGGGAGGGGCTGATGGTGTTGCAGGAGACCTTCCTGATGTCTGATGCTGCAGTGCAGTGTGGTCATAGCAGCTCTTTAGGACCCCTGCAGCCTGTCTCTGAGAATTTCATTTTATTGAGAAAACCCAAAGGTAGGGAAAGAACTTTCTCCCAGTCACACTGCAAATGACTGACGAAGCCAGGACCGCTCCCCTCTCTCCTCTCTTCTGACTACCACTGTAAAGTGCCTTAAGGAGAAATGAAACCTGTGCTCTTCCCCACGTATGTTTTTGGGAGCATAGGGTGGTTGAGACAGGATGTTGCCATGTAGCTGAAGCTGGCCTTGCACTTCCTAGGTACCCCAGGCTGGCCTTAAATTTGCTATACCGCTGCTGCATCGGCCTTTCAAGCGCTGGGTTTAGCCATGCATTACCACACCCTGCTTTTTTGTGTTTCATTTATTTTTATTTCCAGTTTTATCTATGTATATTTTGAGACCTAGGGGCTAGGATGATAACAGATTTGTGGGCATCTGTTTCCATTCAACTGAGAGCATCATTATCCACACTGGTCCTCACATTCTGAGGCCGTGGCACAGAAACTGTATCAAGTGAGCCTTAGGAGATGCTGGAACCAAGCCACAGTCCTGTGCTGAGCTGGCACCTGACTTTTCAATGCGCCAGTGGCCCAGCTCGGCACCTGGGAATGGCGCCATCCGAGCAGATGGCCTGAGTCAAGCAGGCCAGAGAAAATCAAGGATGCTCACGGAGACCAGGCCCCCAGCCCGGTCCTCCTACTGGGCTTTCCTGCTCTCATTGTGAGTCATGGGCTGGGGCTGATTGGAAAAGCTGCAGGGACTTGAGAGCCAAGAAAGGGCTACCTGGGGTATAGATGATGTGGTATGGGGGGCTTCGAGCAAGAAACTGGACCCCAGGAATGCTCATGGGCCAGCGATCAGGGCTAGGAGCATAAATGCAGCCTGAGACATCTGGTCTGGGGTATGGGGCAAGGCTTGGAGGATAAAGAGCTGGGTGTGAGGTTCTGAGTGGCAGCTACTTCATCTGGTCTCACCACTTCCTAGATTGGAGATAGGAGGGGGCCAAAGCTATTAGCACGAAAAACAAGAGTTCATAATGGAGTCCTGCCCAGGGCAACAGCCCAGCTGGGAGAGTGGTGTAACATGATCAAGGCCATAGACACTGGAGCAAAGGGAGACTGGTTTCATCTGTACTGTGTGACCATGGACGACTCACTTACCCCTGAGATAGTAGGGATGGTAATGGCAAGGAAGTCAAAGGTCATGAGTTGTTAGCATCACGCTGAGTGGACCTTCAGATTCTCAGATGGGTGGTGGCTTCCAAGAGAGGGAGCCCTGTACTCCAGGAAGCTTCTTTCCATTATGCAGTGCTGTGGTCTGACTGTTTGGGACTACCTAAAATTTATACTGTTAAATCCTAATCCTCCCAGCAGGAGACAGGCATGGGGCACCTGATGGTCTTCTGGAGGCAGAACCCTTGGGCATGCAGTTGGCTTCCTTACCATCTAGGTCAGAGGGAAGCCCCTCCCCTTCCATTCTGTGTGAAGGGTGCAGCAAGAAAGCACCAAATGGGAGCAGCAAGCTAGGTGTGGTGGCGAACACCAGCCAGCAATCCCAGAGCTCTGAGATGCTGAAGCAGGAAGGTCCCGGTCTGGGCAACTTAGCAAGACTCTGTCTCAGAATAAAAAATAAATAAATGAATGAATAGGGCTGGGATGTAGCTCAGTGCCAAGCCCCTGAGTTCACTTCCCAGTACCGTAGGAGGAGAGAAAAAAATGTCTGGGCAACAAGCCCTTATTAGACATTGAATTTGACAGCACCTTAGTCTTGAACTCTCTAGGGCTTCAAAAAATAAATCCCAACTGTATATGAGTAAATATATGGCAAAGTGTTTTTCCTGTAAGAATTCCGCAGGTACTAAGCCTGGTGTGCTCCAAAGGCCAGCTTCTCCCACCGTCTTTCTTTTCCATGGCATCTGCCTCTCTTTGTGCCTGTGGCTTCCGCCAACTACTTATTCCCTACAGCCGGCTCTCCTCCTCCCACTTTCCCCTGGGCCACCATGATTTTTCTACCTTTGCACGTAACCTCATTCAATAGCTGCAGGACACACGTCGCTATTTACATGTGAGGTAATTGAAACTAACTTAAGTTGCTGTTCACGTTTCCCCAGTCAGCCACATTGCTGGCGCTC
The DNA here is from genome assembly GCA_004027025.1 of Myocastor coypus. Classification (NCBI taxonomy): domain Eukaryota; kingdom Metazoa; phylum Chordata; class Mammalia; order Rodentia; family Myocastoridae; genus Myocastor; species Myocastor coypus. The sequence continues at coordinate 36,656 of PVJA010001639.1, read as the reverse complement.
TGTAGTCATCTGTGACCAGCGGCTGCCGTGTTGGGGAACATATGGTGAGCTGGAATTCGCCTCTTCCCGGAGAGTTCTGATAGACAGTGCTCTCCCAGATCCTGGTCCACACTTAGCCTCCTTGTCTTGCCCATTGCACTTTTAAAAAGAGAAGAGAGCTTGGTCCGCCCAGCCCTTTGCACCAGGTGATAGATTGGCTGAATGTGCTTGGCCCAGTCATCTGTAGCTCGCATGCTAATTGTGCCATGTGGCATAAGTCCAGGCCATGAGGCTGTACCTTGGCAAAAGCAATCACTGACAATGACTGCTGGCTCCCATCGCTGTTTCCTCTTCCTTTCTCATACTAGGATGTTTTTCTGGACTCCCTTTCCAATCTATACATAGTCAGGAGGCTGTGGCCTCACTCATAACCACATCTGAGACTTGTGTCATTGCTTCCAGCTGGTCAATGAGGTCTTTGGGATCAGCAGTTGATTGTTATTATCTTTCTATTCTCAGTTGTCTTGCTGAATGAAAGAATGTATAAGTGAATGAATGAATGAATGAATGAATGGCAGCTTCACCCATGAACTGAAGTATTTGCACACAGGACACAAAAGCATTTTCAGAAAACATGTAATTTTCACCTCATTTGTATAAACCGGACTTAGATAAAAATAATCCACAGGGGATGAGGTCATAGAGGGTAGAGCAGAAGGCTGCAGGCACGCTGAGACATTGAAGGTGACCCTCTCTCCTTAAGAATCAAGCTTCGGTGGAAAATGGAGAGAAGCTTCAAGGTAGAGTCCTGGGGGCTCCCTGGCCCCAGCAATGTGCATCTGGGGTGATGATGGTGCAGTAAGGCAGGGACACGTGAGATGCTCTTTACAAATGCACAGTGAATGTGTCATTCCCCAAAACGTTAATATTATAGGAACAGGGGTCAGGGAAGCAAGTGTTGAGAAGAATGTAATCTGAGTGAACTTTCCCAGCAGGGTTGATTCTGCACAGAATCAGGGCTGAGCGAGGCCTGCTTGATGTGTTGAGAGACGCTGGGAGGAGTCACTTAACCTCCTCAAGCCTCAGTTTCCATCTGTAAAAAAAGACTTCAGTGCTTCCGGGCTGCTCTCTCTGCAGGGTGCACCAAGAGAAGCACAATGCATAGTCACCTCCCTGCCCAGCTCCAGGAGGAGCTGTTTATACTGCAGTGTCTGTGAACCAGAGCCCCAAGAACTAAGCCATATCCAGCCTTTGCAGCTGTATGTGGCAGTGCTGGAAACAGAAGTGCAGCCCTGGACTAGAAATCAATTTGCAAAGGGAGAGAAACAGAGTTCCTCCCACATCTCATTCCTTAAAGATTTCTGAACAGTTCTCCACTTTTTATGCCCCCTTTTATAGAAGGTTTACCAAGTTGTAAAGCTAATTTGGGGCCAACTACCTTGGAAATTAATGCACAATATGTAGAATTAAGCCTCATTTTTCAGGGCTTCAGGAAGGGAAATTTGCCTAATTTATGGCATAAATAAAAATGATGTGTGGAGGCTAATTTGCATACTGTTACTTCAGTTGGGGTTAAAAGCAAAGTTTTGGATTTGTTTTTAATTTTTTTTTCATGATTCTTGCTGTTTATCAAGCAAGCCTTAGATCTTGCTTGTTAACCCAAATGTATGAGTTTAACTGAGTTTCTTAACCTCTGTAGGCCTTGATTTCCCCAACTGCGAAATGAAAATAATAAACAGACCACAACATAAGATTGCAGTGCAGAGTCCTGAGACATTCATAGGGTACAGCTCATAGGGCAGCAGTTGGTACCTACACACTAGGAACTCAGTTACTATGGTAACATCCACAACATAGTTCATCCTCATCCTTAAGCAAGTGATAGATCTGGTCCTATATTTGATATTACAAAAAAATTCCACAGGATGCAACCTTCACAGAATCGTTTGGATTCCAGAACCTGGGTTGTGCTGGGACCAAGCAGGTGTCCATTTATGGGCTGTGTGACTGCTTTCCAACAAAGAGACTGTCACTTGTCATCACTGTCAGTCACCACCCCAGAGGAGCATGTGTTAAATGCTTGTCTCCTTTGCTGGATTTGAGGTCCTCCCTGGTCCTCCCTGGCAGGGACTCTGTCTCATGTCTCTCTCAGTCCCCACTTCTCCTTACTGGCCCTTTCAGATTGTGGAGGCTCAGAAAGTGTGGTGTTGCTGGAAGAACAAATGAGTTTGGAATGAATGATTGCAGAATAAAGCACAGTTGTTCTTAGTACATGGGAAATACCAGTGATAGGCATGCACACGGATAATGCACAGCTTCCTTCCTTGCTGGCAGGAAGTGCTCCACCTCTTCATGCCAGCCTCTGGCTTAGAGCATGGACCAGTGGCCACCAGTAGGTGCTGCTTGGGTGTGTGATGGTGACCAGGAGCTCAGCATTTAGAGTTACAGAGAGCCTGAGTCTCAGCCTTGCTTTTTCCTAGCTTCCTGACCTTGGGCAAGTCAGTTGTGCTTTATGCACAGGGGAAATAGCTGTGCCTTGTTCACTGAGTGGATGAGGGACGGAAAGAAGGAATTTTCCACTGTGAGCTGAGCAGAGTGCCTGCCATCAAGCAAGGTGCTCCACACAGATGCTGCTGTGCATAACTGAGTGAGCGACCTTTGCTGAGAGTCTTGAGAGAGGAGCAGGCAGTCCTTGGAACATGATCACCAGCTGGAACAGAATTGACAATTTCATAAGCCATCCCCCTAGATGAAATGTTTTGTGGGAATCTGCAGAGAAGCACCGCGACAACCACATGTGTGCTCCACTCTGCCAACACAAGGTAGGTCATAATTTCATTTAATACAGTTGAGGTTCCACACAGAAGGCAGGGCTCTGGGTGAGTGGATCTGTCACCTACTTGGTTGCGGTTATGTCGGGGCTCATTTCGGGTCTGTGACACAGCCCCCAGGTGGGTGTGGCCTGGCTCCGAAACCTCCTCACCTTCTGGGGTCTCTTTCAGGGCAGCCTTAGAACATAGGGCTTCCAGGGCCAGAGTCCTTTCTTCACTGTGCCCTTCCTTACTTCCTAAGTGAGGGGGAGAAGGAGAGGGACTCTTGGAATCTACTAGCATCCTGCCATGGCTTCATGCACAAAATTGCACTTAAGAATCTTCAAAGGCATCTGCTTAACAGTTGTTTGATGATAGATGCGAAAGATGAGGCTCAGGTAATCGGTACATGGCGAAGTTAGGGTTCATTCATTCATTCATTCATTCATGACTTGCTTCTACTTCAAACCATTCTACTCTGTATGAAGTTTTCCGTAGGTTCCAGTGTTATGGGGTGAGAAAGTCGTATCTTTACCATCAGATAACTTACCAACTAATTGTTCTTCGCAGTCAGGCATACTCCTAAATGCAGGTGCTTTCTTCTTTCTTTCATTCATTCATTCTTTCTTTCTGCAAATGCTACTGAGGATTGGACCCAGGGCCCTTACACTGCATTACCTCCTTCACCCTTTCTTTTGTCTTGAGATAAGATCTTGCTAAGTCACTACACTGCCTAGACTGGGCTCAAATTTTCTCTCTTCCTGTCTCAGCCTCCCAGAGTGCTGGAATTACAGGTGTGCACCAACACTCTTGGCTTGTGTGTTTTTGTCACTCCCCTCTCCAACCTCTTAGTGGCCTGGATGACTTCCAGGCAGGAAGCAACTCTCTCCAAGAGACCAGGCCTGGGAAGCTATGAGTTCCCAGGAGCACTGGCTATTTCTCTGGTTGGTGGTAATCTGGTTTGATTGTACCCACTTTTAAGCCTAGAAAATAACATCTTGTTTATGTTCTCTAATGGGCCAAATAAATGTAACACTTCAAGAGAACCTCCAATAACATTGGAAGTTCACAAAGACTATGGAGGGCTCCAACAGGCCCTGACTAGAGTGGAGCTACTGACTTTAATCATCACAACATTATGCTGGCATTTTGTTCTTTTGCGCATATGGGAAAATATCTCCCAAGCAGAACTGCAGAGACTTATATAGTTGCAGCTGAGCATGTATATACATAAATAATAGGCACACTATTTCCATAAAACATTAACTTAGACAATCACTTAATGAGGTTGCCCCAAAACAAATTAATTACTACAGGTCCTGGAATAGTTTTGTTCTAAGAAGTGATAAAAATAGTCATTTCTTATGGTTTCCCCATGGCAGAGGATGTCCATAATTGTATTGGATGGCCACAAATAATGCTGAGGACCTGGGGCTGTGGAAACTCTGGGCTACATTTCAGATGACAACACTGAGGATCAGAGAGGCTCCGTGATGGAACAGAGCCTTGATGTGGGGCAGACCTGGGGCTCAAACCTCATGGGAAGGGGCTTGGATCACAGGAGCGCTACACTTGCTCACGGAGTAAGCCACTGATGAGTTCACAGGGAAATGGGCTGTGAGGAGGTGGAGCCTGCTAGGAAGAGGCAGATGCTGGGGTGGAACCTAGAGGGATGTGGCCTCTTCCAGCTCCTCCCTTCCCTTTCTGCTTCCTGATGGCCATGGTGTGAGCAGCCCTCATCCAACACAGGCCTCCCCTCCATCTGTGACTACCTCGGAACCACCTGACCAGCCCTGGGCCAAAATCAGCCTCTTTTCCTTTAACTAGTAGGCACCAGGTATTGATGAGAAAGGCACTAAAGCATTTCATTTTTGCTTTTCTGATGTAGAAACATTTTAATGAATGCAGCCCCTTTATAGAATGACCATGAGTGTAGTCATATAGACCGTGGTGGGTGGGTGTTTTTGTTGTTAGTTTCAGGCTTTTTTTTTTTTTTTCTTGCAGTGCTGAGAATTGAATCTAGGGCCTTCATGTTGAGCTATATCCCCAGCTCTTTTTACTTTTTTAGTCTGAGACATTGTCTCACTAAGTTGTCCGGGTGGAACTTGAACTTGGGATCCTCCTGCCTCAGCCTCCCAGGTGAGTGGGATTACAAGCATGTACCACTGCACCTGGCTTCCACTCCTGATTCTCCCACAATGAAAGCATGCCGCCCCTAGTGAGCTATATCTTGCTTTTCTCCTTGGCAGGCTTCTCTCCTCTGCCTGGAACAAGGCCCAGAATTCCCCGGACCAGGCTGTCTGTCTGCTACCTTAACTCCACAGTGTCCAAAGCTGACCACAGCCCTGTCAGGCACTCCAGATCAAATGTGCCTCTACCCTCTGTCATGCTAGTAGGCATCCGGCTGCCACTGCTGCTACAGTAAGAGGCTGTTCTGGTCTTAGTGTTTGTTGATGCATTGGTCTTTCCCACCTGGCCCTAGGAAATTCAGGAGATGACTCACGATTCGACTGCAAACAACAAGACATACTGAATGTCCACACTGTAGGCACTGCTCTGGGGCCTGGAATGAGACTGAGCCATGCCAGCCCTCAAGGAACCAGCACTCCCTGTAATCTGTCTTTCGGCTCTTCAGTCATCCCACCTATCCTTTGTCTCAATTTTAACATTCAAGGATACTCTCTGCAGTGTACCCAGCCACCCAGCCAGTGATGACCCCCTAATACTTGCATACTGATCTGGAAATGGGGCCCAGTCCTGCAGTGACACTGAAGTCAGGCTTGTTAACATGTGACAGTAAGCAAGAGGGTTCCCAAAGACCCTCAGACATTCTGTCGAGGACGGCATATATGAAGGGGTTAAAAAGGGAGCAGGACTATGAGTTAGCACTGCATGGGAGCTTTGAAAGGCTCCAAAGCCCTGGCTGCAGTCCTACCACTCACTGCCTGAAAGCTAGGCCTGACGCGCCCATCCTGCTCCTCAGCACCGCCGCTGTACCTGCCCTGCCTCGATGATCTGATTCCTAAGCCCTGGCATTTGCTGTGTTTTCTTGGTTTGTGATAATTGTGCTGACCATTTATACCACACTCATGCTGGGCGCTAGGCATGCGTTATCTCATTGATGACACTTTCGGGGCTCTGGACTGATGTTCCCATTTCACAGCAGTTGCCACCACCCCTTAGAGAGGCAGAGCAATGGGCTCAAGGTCACCTAACTACTAAGACCCAGAGCTGGGATGCATCTCTGCATTCTTGAAATTTTAAAAGGCGTCACTGCGTCTGCAGCATCAATGGGGTGGGACTCCCTGCTCGGGCCACCACGTCCCCTCCCAGAGGTGGCTCTGCTCTCCTGGCTCCTCTCTTCCCTGAAAATCTAGTTAACTCTTTTAATGAGCCAAATAAATGTGCCCTGTGAAGTGTGTGATCGATCATGCCCCAGCTTCCCATGAGCCAGGAGCATGTCTGCCTCACACCGGAGACAGCCACGCTGACATGAAATATTGCCACCATCAGCCCAATGTTCCGCTCCGGCTCTCAGGGGTGTGGTGGCACTCAGGATGTCAGACTTCAGCCTTGCACATGGCCAGGGATATATTGCCAGAGCTGGGGACATTTGATCCACTGACACAAACCCGATGTGGCCAGGATAGGGTCAGCAAAGAAGCGAGGGAGCAAAATGACATTCAGAGGGGATGCTAGAGAGCCCTGGGGTTCGGTGGTTCCCTCTAGGGCTCAGGATGGCAGGCTTTCCTCATGAGCATCACCACTGGTACAGGATCATGCCCATGAAATTTTGCCATAGGGGACAGAGCTGGAGCTCAGCAAGGACAAGTGACAATTTACAAATGCAGGGTGAGGTCCAGGAGCAGAGTGACCAAGAAGAAACATCAGGGGAAGGGGTGGAGGGAGGTGGGCCTTGGCTAGACCAACCTAACTCAATTCTAGCTTAGGACAGGCCAGAGGACCAGAGGTTACTAGGAAGTGGTGGAGGATGAAGACCCTGACCAGACACAGCCATGTCCGATGTCTAGGACAGGAAGATCCAGGCATGGTGGTGCATACCCGTAATTCCTTCATGCTGGAAAGCCAAGGCAGGAGGATTGCAAGCTCAAGCCTAGCTAGCCTGGGCAGCTTTGCAATTTAGTAAGGCTCTGCCTCAAAATAAAAACCCAAGCTGGGGGAGCTGCATGGGGATTGAACTCTTTGAAAAGGCTCTGGGTTCCACCTCTTCCCTGCAAAGAATAAAAGAAAGGATGGGGTGATTCTTGTACAACGGATGCAGCCACATTGGGGAATTCTTGGTTAAACCCAGATTTTACAAGGAAGTGCACAGGAGGTTTGGGAGAAGGACTGGGAGCCTGGTGAAAGTTTAGTCAAGAGCCTTTGTTGGTGGACCCGTCCAGATGCTACAGAGCAGATGTTCAGAGTGTGCTCTGGTTGTGCTTAGAGTCGGGGAGGGGACCGCTTGGTTTTAAAATAGTGTTTATGTACTACATGGAAATGAGAGATATTAAGGATGGAGGCCCTCGCAGATGAGGCTCCAAGGAGTGAACTGCATCCCTTCCCCCACCATGAGACGTCCACCTGCTTCCTCTTTCCCCTGCCCCCGCAAAGGTCAGCACCTTTTACATTCCCCACAGCGGCCACAGCTTCCGGTTTACTCTTTCCTGCATCAGGAGAGAGCCTGCTAGAGAGCCCACAGGATTTGCAGCCCTGCGCCTTCCCCTGTGTTGTCCCTTGTCCCTCCCAGGCTCGCCCAGGCTCGCTCCTCCTGCCTGGCAGCTACTTTGAAAGCCTTGCTTTGTTCCTCCTAGTAGCGTCTAGACCCACGGGGAAAACAGCAGCGCAGAAGAAAGGAAAAGAATATAAATTTCAGCAAACAATGATTGCACTCACCCTTCCCCTCCTCCCAAGCCCTGATCACACTGTACAGAATGCAGCTCATAGATAGATCATCGGCTCTCAGCTTTTCAACGTAGGCCTGACATTACTGGGTACATTAAGCAACGGTTATAACTATAAAAATGTACTTGGGGCAGAAATTAGACCCACCAAGCCTTTTCCAGCGAAAGACATTGTTGCAAATGAATGAGCGCCTGAGCCAATTTGGAGGCCCTGACATTTTGATTTAAAGCCAGGAAAGTGGGGCTGATCCCTAAAGAGAAGGAACAATTATCGAAGCGAAAGAAGAGTTTAAAATTCTGGTGCTCATCCCTGACCTGCCACGCACACAAAGCATCACGTGGAGAAGAGGATTGGTCCATGACCGACAGCTGAAGCCCTGCCCCACTGCCGTAACCTGTGATGCTGTCTCATGTCCACGCATCTCCTCTTCCAGGGAGCCTTCCCTGTCCATCTCAGTTGAGTTAGGAACATTGCCTTAAAGAACTCACCTCTGTTTTGTCTCAGTTAGCTGTTGCTGGGTAATAAGCCACCTCCCAATTTAGTGGCTTCAAATAACAACTCTATTATTTGAAGAGACATGTGATATTAATACATTACATTGTACATGTGACATCCTTGGAAGAGACATTAATACACGTGAAGTATTAATTCTATCATAGGAGTGTCTGGTTTGGACTCAGCTTGGAAATTGTTCTGCCCTGTGCATAGGCAAAGGAAGGATCCTTAGGCTGCAAGGTCCTTGGTCCTCCCAAGCCTGGCAACCTCTGATGCTTATCCCTCGCGCAGCACAGGGTTCCCAACAGTGGGCTCCCTGTTCTGCCTGCGCTTTCTGCAGCATGAGAGCCCGATACCAGGAGTGAGGGTTCTCGGAGCACAGGTACAGCCGCAGCACTGGCACATTCAGTCCTCTTCACTAGTACAAGCCTCAAGGCCACTTGGGATCCAAGGGAAGGAGAGATGGACTTTGCCCCTGGTGGGGAGGGGTGACCACTTGACAGACCTCTGAACTCCTTTTCCTCTGTTCTCCTTTGTGGTTCTGAGCCTGACTGCGTGGAAGACAGGCACTGGACCAGAGACTCAATGCTCTGCGCTCGTCTGCTGGTTTATGTCTCCGTTTCCTTATGCAAGGGAGCCCTTTTCTAATACACTTCTAATCAAAGAAGGCGCAGTTGGTATTGGTTCAATAGGAAGGCCACAGCCTGGGTGTTCATGCCAAGTGTAGTCGTTCCTAACCTCAGATGATTGTGAAATATTGCAGGAACCTACTAGCCAAAATTAGTATTCCTTTAGAACGGCAGGAGAAATAATAATGGCAGTTATCATAATGATGAGTAATAATAGTAGTAAGGATTAACAGCAGTGTAATTCCTCCTGCTCTGGCATTAATAAATGTAATACTGCCTTACATTTAAGCAGTATTTGACCACTTAAAAGGTACTTTTATCTCCATTACCTTATTACTCTATCCCACAAGCTTGTAAAGTGTCCAAGGAGGACTTTTGTGATAATCCATAGTTTACAAATGAGGAAACTGAGGCTGAACTGGGATCTGCCCCTCCATTTGTCAAAGGTCAATCACAATGGAGAACACTTACTGAAGACCTACTATGTGCGTGGGCTTCATTTTCATCTTTCACCAATGTTGCAAAGCAGGTAATGTTATTTTCATTTTTTGCACAGGTGAGGAACCAGAGGTTGAGGCTTAGGTAAAGTCTTATGCTTGTCAATTTTGTGGCTGGGCTTGGTGACACACACCTGTGATCCAGGCACTTGGGAGGCAGAGTTCGAGACCAGCCTCGGCTACAAAGTGAGTGCTAGGCCAGCATGAACTGCATAGCCAGACCCTGTCTCAAAAAAGACAAAAAAAAAAAAAAAATCAAAAATGTATGGTTGGAATTTCCTTCTAGATCAACTGAACCCATGAGTCCATAGCTTTCCCACAGTGCTATCCTTAATTGTTCCCACATGGTCATTGTTGAAATCATTTTAAGGTGGAAAAAGAGGTAACATTTAGATAAAAATAGAAGATGTGATGTAAAAAATACAGTGTATGTTTAAATGTAAAGAATCACTATAGTAAAGTGCACTGTGCTATTGTTCCCCGAAAACGCCCTCCATTGCTTTGAGGGCACCTTCCCTCCTTTCTTGCTGTACTTCCTGAAGTGGTTGGGAAGTCCTCTCGTGTGTCCTTGGTTGTACAGTTGTGGCTGCCTCAATGTCTTGAGTCAATTCAAAACATTTGCTTTATAGAAGCGTTTTGGGTCTTGGGAAGAGTCAGAATTCTCATAGAATTAGATCTAGTGAAGAAGGCAGGCAAGGCCATATTGTCATGTTTTTATTTGAAGAGCAAAAATAATAATTTTTTAAAAAATACTGTCATGTTATTGCAAGACTTCCTTTCCACTGGATGGATCTTTGCAGAGCCATTAACTGTATTTTTGATCATGCTGTATAGACACTCATGAAACAAGATCTTCAGAGCTGCTTCAGAAAGTGGCCCAGATGATGGGATGAGTGTGCTCAAGGTGAGCAAGAGTGTTTTGAGGAGGTGAATGGCAATGTGTCTTTATTGTAATAGATTTCAAAATGTAAACATTCACTGTATTTTTCAATCACCTCTTGAAGCTCACAAAATCAGTTAGTTCTTGGTAGATTCCACATAACTGAGCTGACCACAAAGTAAATTTCCAGATCAGCAAATTGTTACATGTATAAAATTATATAACAGTCAATGATCCCAGGTCTTCTAAGGCTTAGTTTGCTTTGAAGTTTTAAGTTCATGGTTTGGTGGGAGCAAATGTTTCTCAGCATCTATGTCACTTTGGAGTTATTTTTGGAGGACACATCTTACATCAAGTTCCAAAAGATAGAGGAGAGAACAGGGTTGGGCGCACTGACTGGAAATCAGGCTGCCTGACTTCCTGTGCCGTGCCTGCCGTTCCGAGCATATCACCTCGGGAACATTGTTTCATCACTCTACGTCCCAATTTTGTTAGCTTTAGTAGGGAATTTCCAATAGTGTCTATTTCACAAGACTGGGGAGATGATTAAGTAGCTAATATGCGTCCTCTATAGACAAGCTTGCGTCATGTGCTCATCTTGGACACATCAGTGAGGCTAGGCCCATGCAGGGCCTGGTTGGCCATCCCTGGACTCTCCTGATGCATGGACTGGGTAGGAAATGGGGGCTTCTCAAAGGAAAATCAGAACAACGTCCCTCAGTGACAAGCCACAGTGGAGTCTGTATGTTAGGGAACCAAGAGCAACAGCAAGTTCTCCTCCTCTTCCTCCTCCCCTTCTCCTTCTCGCTCTCCTCCTTCTTCTCCTTCTGCTCCTCCCCCACTCTCATCTTTCCTGTCACATCTCAATCAAAATCTAAAGGACTCAGGAATGGACTACTTGTATGCTAATAATGAAGTAATTTGAATATACATGAAGCCAATAGAGAAGTTTTATCCTCAGTAGGTTCTGCAGAATATCTTGGACCACACCTAATGCTGCCCTTCACCGCCTTGCTTGCCACAGGAAACAGTAGGGAGGGAGTCAATATGTTAGAATAGGTGAAGAAGAGAAGCTGCCAAGGGGTAGATAGTGCTGCAAAGAATGGGCTGAAAATCCAGAGGGAGCTACTCAAAGAAAAGCCTCTCTGATTTTGTGAGCTGCAAGACGTGATTGAAAAATACGGTGAATATTTACATTTTGAGATCTATTACAGTAAAGACACATTACCATTAACCTCCTTAAAGGCAGGCTGTTCAGTTCAGCACAAGGTCACTGTGATTAGGGAAATGCTGTCCTATTAACCCGTGGAGCACTTGATAAATAGGCCTGTGCCAGGTCTAAGCAGCAGATATGGAAACAAAAATCTCTTGTTCAATGAGCATAAAGAAAATCTGAACCTTGGATTTTCCATCTACAGAATGACCAAGTGGTACCACGTGGTCTCTGAAGACATTTCGAGTCCTTGTGCAAAAGGAATTTTAAATAAGTTTAAATGTCTCCAGTGAAAATGAGGAGTCAAAAAATGCTCACGGACACACTGAGAAAGATTAAACAAGTCACTTCATCCATCTATTCATCTGTCCATCCATCCATCTGTCTGTCCATTCACCAGTCCATCTCTTTATTGATCCACCAAGACATTCCTACATATCCCTCCTTACACATTTGTCATGCATATAATCACCTTCGCGTTCATCTACTTGTTAGTGAATCTACGCAATTGTCTGTCCATGTACCTGTAATTTTTTCCATCCATCTTTCCATTCAACAACCTGTTTTATACAAGGCCACTTTAAGACTTTGGCCCTAAACAGCTTTGCCTATGGGCTCCACATTCACATCACACCACAGAAATTAAAAGCATTTTTATTACAGCATTAAAGTTATGTTTTTGAAATTAATTTGTTACTAGTAACTTTGTCAATTTATATTTATCCATAGTTTCTTAGAAGTCATCAAGCTTATGCAGGAACTCTTATAAAACGAGACTAACCCATCAACTCTTTTTATACATAATGAAACTTTTATGAACACTAAATTTAAAAAAATACTGAGGTTGGCATAATGGTACATTATGGAAGCATTTAAATTTAAGCTTTTATTAATTTTACTTTTGCAGTTTTCTTTTATTATTTTGGAGCCAATATGTCATTTTGAGCTCTCAGGCATTTTCAAAGGCTTTTTAAAAGCTTGTAGGCCTCAGGGCCTAATGGGTAAAATGGTCCATTTCCCAAGTCTTCCCCTAGTCTACATGTCCTGCATGCTCACTGAACACAGAAAAGGAAGCCATGCAACAGAGCCACCTGGTCAGCCAAAGGAAGTGAGATGAATGCATGCAGGTAATGCACAAGAAAAGCAGGCATCACCGCAAGGAGACTTCTTCCCACCCGCTCCCCACCCCTTCAGCATTCCTGTCCCAAACAGAAACAATAATTCTAGACAGATGAGGGAGGAAGATAAAGGCTGCTTCAAGCACTCACCATAAATTGTAATGAGTACCTACTCTAGCAGGGAGCATTTTGATTACTTTTTGAGATGTGAAATCGCAGATTTATTTCCTATGATCACATCGGGAGCATTCTTTCCCCCATATAAAAAGAGATTTCAAGAAATGCTGAAAGGTTTAAGATAATGATGGCAAATTGCTCTTACAACAGCAGGGAATTGTGAGCAGTCTGTGTGTCTTTGAACATGGAGAAATGAGAGAATTCCCCAGGGAGTGGGGGGAAAAAAAGACCCAGTTTGTCCCCAGAAGATTCCATGTTAGGAGGACATGGCTGTGTGCCTGGGCACGGCATGGTCACCGGAGTCCTGGGTGAGTTAGAGTCGCTCTCCCCACCTTGGCCATGAAGGGCAGGTGACTCAGAGTGGGAAGACCGACACGCCCAGGAGCACGGAGCCAGTCTGAGTCAGGGCCAATAGCAGAGCCCAGCCTGATGCCTCTCTTCTGTAGCCTTGTGCCACACCTGCCTAAAATAGAGGAAAATGTGTGAATGGAAAAGGTATGCTTTTTTTTTTTTTTTTTTTACAATTTGCTTTTAATTTTTTTTATATATTTTTGAACATTTGGAAGATATGTATAGAAAGTTAATTATATCCCAACCCTTTCTCACCAAAGAAGACCATGTGAACAGCCTGTGAGAAGCACTTCTTCTCTTCGTTGCAATTTTGAAAACCAATGTCCCTTTACGTGTCTGCCTTTCTTGAGTCTCTGCGGTATGTAGGCTTTCAGTGGCATTCAGCTCTGTTCAGTTCCCTGTGGTTGTTTGGGTCAAATTGTCCTAGAAACGATGTTCACGCTGAGTATCTGATGTACCATGTTGGGTGACTCCAGGGTGTCGGGAACTGTCCTGGTGCTTGAGAAGGAAGTTAACTAGGACAGTGTCCGGGCCCCCTGGGGACTCAGAAGCTGATGGAAAGTTGGATGCGCCATCAGAGTATCTTGACAAAAGTAGCGTGGACTGTAATTGTGGTATGTTACCGAAATCTAGGACTACACAAGACCCAGGCTGGGGGCCAGGAGAGGGTTCCTGGAGAAAGGGATTCCTAAGATAAGTAAGACTTAGCTGAGTCCAGATGAAGGAGAGAAAGGCATTGCAAACTCAAGAAAGAGCAAGCCCAAGAGCAGAGACAAGAGCCACGGGAGTGAAGGCAACTTCGGAAGGGATCAGCACATACCCGCTGTGTCACAGATGGAGAAACCAGAGTCTTGCTGAGGTCCGTGACGCTACCGCACAAGGTAGCTATGCAGCTGTCCTTCTCAGGCCAGACAGAAACTAGCGGTGTCATCCAGGATGTCTATCCTGCAGGTCTTTGTGGAAAGGTCGGCATCTGGAAGCTAAGGTGATCAGGACTAAGTCTGTGCACAAAGCGAAATCCCGGCTCCTGAATCCAAACACCTGGCCCTGCCCTTGATGTGTGTGGGAGTCAGCCTTAGGACACAGTGGAATCCAGTCTTGGAAAGGAGGTTGGGGAGCTAGGCCAGGTGGCCCCTACCTATGATGCCAGCACTCTCAAAGGCTGAGGCAGCCTGGGTGACTTTGTGGTCCCGGAAGATCCTGTCTGCAGACTTAAACACACACACACACACACACACACACACACACACACACACACACACACACACACTGGGCTGGTGAGATAGCTCAGCGGTCTGAAGTAGCTGCTTAGGCAAACTTAGGCAAGTGTGCAGGGACCGCGGTTCAATCCCCACACCACTTGCTGTGCCGGTCTCACCCCCAGGGCAGGCTTAGCCTGCCATAGCACAAAAATACTAATACCAATCCTAATCCTAATCCTAATCCTAATACTAATAATAAAACACACATGCACACACACACACACACACACACACACACACACACACAAGAGACCTGGAGATATAGTTGAGTGTGAAGACCCTAGGTTCAATCTCAAGGAAAGGGCTGGGGATTCTGAAGCAGGGGTGACTCCAGCGGTATATAAAACAGAACACAAATGGTAAGAGCTTGCACTCTGAGCTGCCTCGGTCTGAATCCTTGCTCCACGCCTCACAAGCTCTGCACTTGGACTGAGCAACCTCATCTCTTTGTCTTCACTCATAAAACAAGAGTAACTCCCACCTGCAGGGAGCCTGTGTACATGCACTTGCCTGCGGAGATCTGGCTCTGCGGCTTGGCTCATCCCAAGTGCCCGGCAAATGGTGGCAGCTTGCATTAGTTTATTTTAATCTGAATCAAGTCCCTTCAGCATCTAGAACCATCTGGGCGAGCTACCCACATACACACATTCCTTTTAATCAGAGCTGGTGCCGGGCACAAAGATAGAGGGAGAAGCCACGCAGTGCAGAGCATCCCCGAGTGCCCTGCCCGGCCTCCCGGGCTTGCACGGCAATGACTCAGTGTGGAGAGTTATTTTGGGTCACATTTGTCTGCTCCACTCTGGTTGCTCAGAAAACTGCGCTTTGCCTGACTTTGTAAGCCCAGCCGGACCGAGCTCTGAGGACATCTGCTGCAAACTCTCCACTCTCTGTGACACCCGCACTGCCAGTGAGTCAGAGTCCACATCCAATGGAGCAGGGGAGGGGACAGGGAGAGGCCTGGGAAACTCTGCAGGGGACGTGGTGCTCTCAACTGTCCTAATCACCATCCAGCCCCTGACTGGCTATGCGACCTCGATCTTATCAGCTCCTTTCTCTCTGGAACTCCACGTAGCCATCTCCACGTAGTAGAGTAGTAATGACTGCCTCATGGGGGTATCATAAAGATTTAGTGGCATCACACTATGCAAATTTTTTGTCAATGTGCTTAGGATGAAGTAAACACTTGGGAACATCCAGCTATTTTATTATGTCACAGTTACTGATTTATTGAACAAAATGAAATATGTAAACATGACCTGTATGCGTCAGACACCAGGACGGACACTATGACAAAACAGGCATTGTTTTTATCCTCGTGAAGCTCAATGTACCACAGAAAACAATAAGTACGTGTGTGTGTGCTCACACACACATGCACACAGTCATAGACACCAGTGCTGTGAAAGCATCCATGAGAGTGCATAGATCGGATAGTTGGTAAGGGCTTCTGTAAGGAGGTGAGCTTTAAACTATGAACTAATGGGTGAATGAAGGGTCATCAAGTCAAGCACAAGAGGAGACAGCAAGTGCAAAGGCCCCGAGATAGGCAAAGCTTGTCCTGTTTGAGTGAGAGCCAAGGCCACTGTGGTGGCAACATGGCAAAGGATGGCAAGAATAATCAGAAATGGCACGGAAGGAGTGGCCGCAGCACGCACAGGCCTCCAGGCAAGTGCCTGGAGGCAGCCTAGGGTGGTTGGAAGGAGAATGCTGAGAGGCATCAAGAAGGAGCTGGGTCCTGGGATCTGCGCTCTGCTGGAAAGTTCTGTTTGGCTGTCAGCTACAGAATATATTGGGAAACTGTCACGGACATCCCAGGAGTGACCTAAAGTTGGCTGTGAACTTCACTGAAGGTGGGGAAACGGAATACACATATTCACAGATGTCGCCACAATGGATGCTTAAGTGACAGCTGGATCAGTGACCCCATTTGCTGTGAGCCAAACATCTTGACACAAAAAGGGCCCAGCTCCAGTCCCCTTACGGCGCTCCCTGGAATGGAAACTACTGGTGGGAGTAGCAGTGTGCAGAGTGGCGTGTAGACCTGTCTTCTGTGTGGACAGGTACCGGAGAGGGGCAGAGATAGCTGGAGAGAAAGAGAGCAGGAGTGAAAACGACAGTGAGTGCTCCCACTTAAAAATGGATCATGGTAAAAGATATCTATTATTAAATCCTCTCATATCACTCCCCTTGCTTTGAACACACCTATCCTATTGTCCTGGCTGTTTTCTGAAGCACTTCTGGAAGTTTTCTTTTGTGATATCTTTATGAGGTCTTTTCATGAATATCCTTACTGATCAGAAACATGGTGAATGCGTCTGCAAAGTGTCCTTGACAGCAAGGTGGAATCATTAGCATATGCCATTTCTCTGGATCTGGCACTGGTCCACCTTGGGCTCTTCTTCAGCATCCAGGTAATCAAGAAATGTAACTGTTTTGAATCAGTTAGGTACATTAAAACATCTATAATGGCACAACTCAGCACCATTTGTCTTTTACTGCAAAATAGTTTAAAATTTTAAACATTCGCCTTATTTTTATCAAGCCTCATAGGCACGCCCTTCTCCACATTGAGACCTTTTCTATTACATCTCTTTGTTTTATCTTGTTCAAAGCACAACAATAAGAATCATCACATTCATTTCCTTCCTTCTTATTGATTTCTTTTCATTCTACCTCACTCAAGAGAGTGTAAGGTTCTTGACTAGAGAACACTGATGACATCATTCCTGGCTGAGTACCAGTGCCTCACTTTGGCCTTGGTACATAGGATATGCTTGCAAGTTTCTATTGAAATCATAGCTGTAACTTCACCTAACCTAGTTCTAGTGTTGTTTGGTGTTCCATTTCCTAGCCCTTAAGGGACCACATGAATTCTCAGTGGGTTTGTTCCCTGGCTTAGGGAACCTGAGACTGATGGTACCAGATGAGTGACCTCCTGCAGGCTGTGGTCCTCCTTCCTAGGGGGAGAGAACCATGCTCTGAGGCAGAGAGAGCCAGGAGGGGTCCTGGCAGAGAGACACTGGCAGACCTCTCTGTTATGGAAATGGAGTGGTTGGTGGCCTTCCAGGAAGACTTAATGTCAATTGACTGCTTCAGGAAGAGTTAATAACCACTCCTGGACCAGCCAACTGGGCTCAGTTGCTAAGCAACTGCCTCCCTAGAGTTATATAATATGTAAGAGAAACACTTCTTTTCCCCATAAATGGCATGCGGGCTTCCTATGTAACAGAAGCATTTCACCTTGATGCTGCTGATTGCCAGGGCACTTGGGTGACTTAGGTATGACAGTGCTTTGGAGTAGCTTTCAAGCTGTTCTGACCACAAAAGAATTGTCCCAATTCAAAAAAGAAAGGAATTTAGAGACAGGGACAAAAGGTGACCAATCTGTGTATTTCTCTTTCAGTCACATGGTTTCCTAGGAAACTCTGGTATGGTGGTTCCTTCTCCCTCTGTGGATTCTCTGGAGGGTTTTAGTGACATCAGATCTCCCTGATGGTCTGACCACATTCACAGCTAAATTTGGGCAAGAAGGAGAAGTCAATGATCTCTGAAGTGTTTAGTAAGCTCATGCAATTACCCATTTCCTTGCTCTTTGAGACTACAAAGCTGTACAGAGCAAATGACTAAATGACTCATCTCAGAGAGAGAGACTGCAGAGCAGGATCAGAGAAGTAGCGAGGTGCAGAGGTGACTCACAGAAATCAGACATAACTTATTCCACCTTGGCTCTTCCAAAATTACCTAATCACCCTGAACCTGTTCTTTTCTGCTGTGAAATGGAGCATTGATGGCAGCGGTGGTGTGCTCATAATAAATCCAGTCTTAGGAACTAGGCAAGGCCACATTCAAGATCTGGGGGGCAGCATGTGTGAACGTGCGTGCAAAAGCCCACAAAGCTAGATTAAATGTCGTTGTCATGAGAGTCATGCAGAACACCCCACTGGATCCGGGGTTTCTTCTGCAAAGCCAGTGGTGGAGGTGGTCTTGGCAGAAGGACACAGGTACAGAAAAACGATGGGAAAGGCATGAAAGGCCAGCGGGAAGTGTCTTCATTGGGTCATGCTACCATGAAAGATGCCACACACTGAGTCATTTAGAAGCAATGGGAATTCACTTCTCGTAGCTGTGCAGGCTGGTGGTGGGGGTTTGGTGTCATGGGGGCAGCTCTGCCTCCAAAATGTCATCTTGAAGCTATGTTTTGAAAGGTGATAAATGCTGGGGAAGTGGCAGAACTGAGAAGGGCCGAAGGTCCTGGCTCGTTTCCTTGATCTCTTCTATGAGGGCTCTAATCCCATTTTTAATCTCCTCCTAAATCCCACCTCTTAGTACTATCACGCTGCGCTTTGGGTTTGAATTTCGGACATTTAAGTCATAGCAAGGAAGAACCACAAGATAAGGGAAACTCACCAGGAAGGGTGACTGTGAATATGCGTGTCAGATTTGCGTAGGGCGTAAGTCAGGAATTGATTTACAGAAGGCCCTCCCACTAGAGTCTTTTAATTAAGTCATTTCCACAACTCTAGAGAGGGGAAAAGGCTTAAAATACACCAATCCCCACATCCTACTCAATATCAGTGAATTCAGAATCCCTGCTAATACATTCTGAAGCTTTTTTTTTTTTTAACTTCCAGATAATTTCATTAAATAGATGTAGAGTCCTTATGACATACCAGACACTCTGGCATGGCCTTTGCATTTCTTATTTCAATTAACCCTGGAATCCTGTGAGGTTAGTACAACCACCTCTACTTTATAAATGAAGGAAATAGAGACACAGAGAGAGTGAGTTACTTGCCCAAAGCCATGCAGCTAGTAGTAGAGCCAGGACTCAATTCTAACTCCAACCTTCTATGCTGAGCTCTTGCAAGGCACTGCTTCTCCAGAGGCACACTCCTCTTAGAAATGTGACTTGCGGCACAGTAGTTCCATTTATTCACACATTTCCAGACTCTTATTATTGGATAAAACAACAACCACCTTTACCAGTTGAGTTGTATTAGCCTATTGGCTAATACTGTTGGCTAATCATTGCTGTAATAAGGAGACCAAAATGTACATGTGATATAGGCAAGATAGACGTCTATTTCACATCAGTGTGCATAGCCCTGTGATAAAAAAAAAAAAGGTGACTTTGGAGTCAGGGACATGGGTTCTTTTTAACTCTTTTCTCTGCCATCTGCAACATGCCTTTTTCCATCAACAAAGATGGCCACTCCAGCTTCTTCCCCCCAGAGGAAAGGGTAAAGAAGGAGTGATGGGCAGTTCCTCCAAGGACACTGTCTGGGACTCATAATCATCACTTCTACTGACTTCGCATTGCCAGCACACAGGCACATGGCATTTCCAGCCTAAAGGAAGGCAGAGAATGGTAGGTAGACCAACCATGTGTCATTCTTAATAGAAACACAGTTGATCAACTCCTGTCAACCAGGCAGCAAAGAGAGATAAGAGGGGTCTAGACAGGAATACATTCTTCAAGGTGAACTGCTAAACTCATCAACAGATGAACCCACTGATGAATATAGCAGCCCGAGATCCAGGCGCTTTGCAAACACGTAAGAATTAAGGGAGGACATTATCGATCTAAACCATAACACAGCCGTGGCCAATCACCAGTCAAGCTGTGGCACCACTGATCATGCTAAAGCCTGGTATATCCAAATAAGGATGAGGACCCTTGTCTAGTTCTGAAGGAAGTCAATCCTGTTGCTGCATAGGGACTGTGTAGGTATCTCTGATTTCTGGCGGATGTTTGTCTCCTGGCTGATCAGAGGCCTCTTTGCTCCAGAACAGAAAGCCTAGAAAGGAAGGAGGGAGGGGAAGAGGTATGGAGGAAGGAAGAGAGGAAGGGAGGAAGGTGGGAGTGATGCAGGGAGAGAGGGAGGGAGAGATATCTAAGAACTGAATTATTTACCTTGTGTCTGTTATTCAGAAGGTCATGGCTTGATGAAGCTGGAAGCTACTTTCTACAAAATGAAAACTTAAGGGAAAGGCAAAAGCAATCTCTTTAATTACATTGGTTTGATTCGTCTACCTGATACTTTTGGAGAGAGATTAATTTAATTGATTCTGTTGGATGTGAAGTCCCATTACCTCTGGATGCTGCCTAAACATATTTATGTGGCAAAACTTAAGCAAAGAGGAGCAACCAGAGCCAGAGGCAAGGATTCGTTTCCGACAATCACTGCAGGTTTTCGGTAGACTGGTGAATTCCCTTCTGCTAATCGGTCCTCTTAGCTGATGGGGAGAGCCTACGGTCTGCAAGCTTAGGTTGGCAGGGAAAGTAGCTGCAGCCCACTAGGACTTCAGATTCCATAGAGAGGGAGAGAGAGCTGACGTCTCCAGAGCACCTCCATGGGCAGTGAGCCTGAGGGTTAATCTGTCTTATGGAGCCAGGTATGGGCCGAGGGCTTTACACAGACCGACTTACAACTTTCAGCGCTCAAACAGCCCTTTCAAGTTGGCACCACCATTCTTTTTGGCTTTGCTTTGTGTTTATTTGACAAGAGATAATTATAGTCATTTAGGGAGCCCCATCGGATGTTTTCCCTTCTGCACCTCCCATCCAGTCGCCTCCTCCCCCTGAGGACTCCGCTCTCTCATAACTTCCCTCCTTGTTTCTGCCATTGCAATGTTGGGGATGGGTGTATTGCACATGTGTGTTTGTACCTGTGTATGTGTTCCTGTCTTCATGTGTGTATGTTTTAGTGTGTTCATGTTGTTATTCCAAAACATTGTCAACTGAGTCAGTGGCTTGCACACACCAGAACTTTATTCCTCATGGCTCTGGAGGCTGAGACATCCAAGGTCAAGGGCTGGGGGAGCCAGTTTCCCGGTGCATAGACAGCAAATTCATGGATGGGCCTCACATGGTGGAAAAGGCAAAGGATTGCGTCTTCGCCACCAAATTGAAACCCAAAGCTCCTGTCTCTTAATATCAGGGTAGGATTTCAGCTTGTGAACACGGGGGGCTGGGAACACAAATGTTCAAATGGCGGCTATGTATTTGTGCGCGTATCTGTGTATAGTGTGTTGTGTGTAGGTGTGCAGGTGTTTATGTGTATGTGCCCCTTTTTATATATATATAGTGTTGCTGAGCACTGGCTGTGTGCAGGGTTGGTGGTCCCTGTTGGAGACACAACCTCTGCCTCCTTGGGGCTCAAGTACATACGAATCCCCTTCCTTTCCCCGGTCCCACAGCAACCAGTGGCCAGGCCTTGTGTTGTCCCCTCCCACCCTTGCCAGTGTTGCCTCCCTGGGCCAGCATTGCCCTGTCTCTGAGGACCTGCAGTCCTCTTCCGTTTGAGGATGGATGGAAGATGATGAGGAAGGGAAGTGATACCTAGGGCACAGCCCAGACTTTGGACTCTGTGGATATGACTTTGGGGCTGACTTCACCACTGTACCCTGTGTGCCCTTGGCTTCCCCAGCCTCTGGAAAGCCTTGTCTGATCGTGCCCACACTCTGATTAAACAGAATGTGCCTCTGTCCAGACTGAGTCCGTTCTTCCTGGCTGCTGCCCATCCTGAAGCTATGGATGACGTATTTAACCTCTTTGTTGTCTCTCTCTGCTTCCCACTTGAAAAGAGTAGGGTGGATCACCATCTCCCGAACCCAGCATTTCTTCAATGGGGCCCTCTGCATGGCTGAGCTTCCCTGCCACCTGTCACTTGAAATCTGACCCAGAACCCCAAACCCCTTTAGATCCCAAACCTCTCCTGCTCCCCCCAACAAAACCAGAGCCCTCCTTCTTGAAGCCCCCTGGCTTCTTGTACCCTTTCCAACAGCTTATGCCGGTTCTGCTCCCAAGCACACATGCCGTTTCTCCTGAGGGCTTGGAAGCTCTTCTAGGGACAATACATTTTATTCCACTCTGACCCTGAGATTCTGGAAGGGCCTGGCACACATTAAACACTCACCAAATGTGAATATAATTGGTTAAGACATCTCCAGAGGTGGTAGCAGAATGTAATGCTTAAAAGCCAGGCTTTGGCCATGGCCATTTATATTCCGAGGCAGCAGCATTATGGTTGGCTGCTTCCTTTATGGCTCTGAGCTTCAGTTTCCTCATCTTTAAAATGGAAAAAACATTATCTGTCTTGCCTGTTGGTTGAGGTTGGTTAAATGAGCTAATACCTCTAAACATCCTCACTTGCCTGTCCCCCAGAAGGATCCCAATACATGGTAATGTTCATCATAAATATTACTTTCTGAAAAGAAGACATAGTCAAGGAAGAAGGCTTTTCTGTTCGCCTTCACACTTGTGTCTACATGGGCATGTGTCCCTTTAGACAGAGGGTTAAGTTTCTGATTCATGAAAAGCAGAAATGACTGCAAGGTGACCCCATTGAGAAGACAGAAAGGGCAAGCTTTGCCTACAGAATGCCACCTCTGAGGAGGCACAGCTGTTCTCTTGGGCTCCATAAACTCACAAGGGCACATGTGCTGATAGACAGGGAAGGTGGGATGTGCTGTCAAAGGACTGTCCCCAACCTCTGAGATTGATGACTGAGAAGACCGCCCAGCCTCTTTTCCGGCTCTCTCCCTCGAGGCCATCATCCGATACCGAATCCTGAGCTAGAGGGACAGGAAAGTGACAGGGGTTAACTCCGATATTCTTCTCTCAGTAAACAATTCATCAATTTTATGTCTTACTCTCTTTCTGATGAGTTTAGCAGTGGAGGAGAGGGAGAGTTAATGACAGTGTGGGTGGAAGGGCAGATCTGCCATTCAATCACCGCCACACCAAAATAGAGTGAACCCTTCGCAGGACGGTTAGCCCTGGATGATTTAGAACAATCTTCCCCCACTATAGTAGCAAGCTTGCGTGTGATGAATCATTAATCATCATTAACACTTAAGCGAAATGATTAAAAGAAAAAAAAAAAAAGGAAAGAACAGGAGGCTGTCATCATTTTCCTTCCATGTAATACCTTTGGAGTTGATAATGAAGTTTCTAGACCGCCTCTATCGCTTTTGCTTTTCTGTTTGCTGAGGACAGGTAGTCTCTGCAGCGCTCTCTGGTGGAGTAGCTCCTGCTATGCCCTAGCCAGAAGCAGCCATCCAGCAAACTGTGCCCCCTCGCTCAGAGCTCTCTGCCTTTAACATCCATGTGCAAACTGTCAAGGTATCTGTACTAGTGAGGGTTCCCTAGAGGAACCAAATTAAGGCAACATATGCGTTTAGTTTTTCAAGGAGTCTATCAGGAAGGCTTAAAGCCCAGAAGTAGGGGAGTCTAGGTTGACCACCTGCATGCCACAGAGCCCAGGAGAGTGAGAGCCACAGAACAACACACAGCAAGGCTGCACGACCAGTGCAGGGCCTGAGGCCTGGAGACTCGCTGCAGAGTTGCTAGTGCAAGTCCGCATTGAGCAGTGAAAGGGCTCAACACTAATGTCCAAAGTCAACAGGGAAGACGTGTTCCTCCAGTAGGGTGCAGAGCTTTCCTCTTTTGCTCTTTATTCCATCCGGGCTATAGCCTGTTGGTTGAGGCTGCTTACATCTTGGGCGGACCTTCTTCACTCAGGTGCCTGGCCTCTGTGTGAACCACCCACAGACACATCCAGAGCTGGGCTTTTCTAATCTGTGAAGCTTTTCTTATGCTATTCAAGTGGATGTACCATTGTCTAGAGCACCGCTCTAGAGCTCAGTAGCTATGTGGTGCATTCTGGGAGGCCTGTGCTGAAGGTACAAAAGAAGCTGGCCATCCTGATGTGTGTGTCATCCCCTTCTGGCCATCCCGCTCTGCCTGGTGCAACTTTGGCCTTCCCTGGGCCCTCCAGACTAGTTACATGAGACCTCTGTGCTCCTGCTACCTCAGGTGTGCCCCCCCATGGATGGAGCAATGACGTGCAGGGTGTCTGCTGAGTTGTGTCTCTAGCTCTCCTCCCAGCCTCTGAGACCTCACAGTGATGGCTGTTTCTCCACATCTTTCTGCCAAGAAGGAGATGGTGCAGGCTTCTGGAGTGGGTGGGTCTCTTGTCATACCCCTCCCCTCATGGAAACCAGTTTCTGTACGTGGCACAGAGACGGGCTGACTGCAAGAGCACTCACTCACTGAGCACACACTACCAGCTGGGAGCCACCTTCCCACTTAAATCTCATGACAACGCTGCTGCACAGACACTTTATTACCCCCATGCTTTGCCTCACACCGTGCCAGGATCAGAGCTCAAGACTAGGACCGCTGTACGCACAGCCCACCGAGGAGCTGAAACTGGCAGAGGCAGAGTGAGGAGTAAGATGCTTCAGCTTCTCCTCCTGGTCATTTCCCCTGTGTTGAAGACGGCAAGGAGGATGCTACTGTCAGCACACTGAATGGGGGAATTTAAAAATCAGGTACTATTGGATAGGTATCATTAACATCAGCTCCCTTATACAAGGAAACTGAGGCTCAGAGACAGAGGAGTTTCCTCAAGTTCACAGAGATGGGAAGTGTCATATCCTACATCCAAACAGTCTTGCTCCGTAGCCTGGGTTTTTAACCTCTGTAATCTCTTGTTGCAAGAGCATCTAAACCCACCCTCTGATCTGCTTTGTGGGCTTGAGAAGGCTTCTGTGAAGAGGTATCTTTGTGTTGCAAGGAAAAGAAGGAGAATTGATGAAGGAGGTGGGAGAGGGGACCTGCAAGCAAGGGCTCTGGGCATGCCAGAGCTCGGCAAATGCACCAAAGGCTGTCACGAGCAGGAGTGCTTCCTAGACCTCTTCACGGCCTTCTCAAGAGATGTCATAGCAACCCGCACTGGTTCTGTGCACTTCCCCTACCCAGGTCTCTCTCTTTCTGATAAAAGATCTCCTTGCAAACCATTGTGACACGTTTGCCCACCCACAGCCTGCACAACAGTCCCATGCTGTGTCACACCAGGCTCAATTTCCTTTCGTCTTTAGTTTCTTCCTTATTTTTTCCTTCCCAAAGATATAATTAGCAAAAACATCTCGGGGTCAGAACCAGAGAGAGACAGGGCTCAGTTCATTTCGGAGACCTCACTCCTTGGTGAAGAAGAAGTTGACTGTGGCGTATTCATACTTCAGACACGACCCACCAGCTACACTTACCTGGCATTCAAGAACCTTAAAGTCTAGTTACTTTCTGCTCTCCACGTTTCTCCTCCATGAATTCCATTAGCCAAACTGGTCTTCCCATTTTGAGGGAACAGGAATCACTCCTCACCTTTTGCTGAATTCCTCTGACAAAATGTGAGGAAATCACGTTTGAGATTCCCCTTCCTCCCCTTTAATATTCAACTCACACTTGAGCTGCTTCCTAGGGTTTCCCTGTGGTCTAGGGCCCAGAGCCCCTGCATATCTTGTGTGACATCAACTGGGTTCAGTCTTCGCTTGCTTCTTAGCCACACTATGCCTGCAGCTCTAGTCTCCCTAAACTGGGTTTGCTTAGGGTATAGCTTTCAGACCCCCCTTCATCAGTCTTCTGAGGCCTCACGGCTCCATCCCACAGCAGGGTCTTTAGGTAAAGGCACTCCGGGCTTGGCGTTGTAGCAACTCCTCCTAAACCAACCACTCTGCACTGACCAAGTGACTTTCTTCTTGAATTGATTTCACCTCTCTTGAGATTCCCTTCAAGAACTCATGCAGCCGCGGACCTTGTTTCCCCCAGGGAATGAATCCCTGTTTTGTACCACTTCTCCACGGGCTGTAATCTCTGTCATGGTCTTCAGCTCTGTCTGCCTTTGCAACCTCCACAGCCATCGCTCTGCCCAGCCCACCACGGATGCTCATGGAACCCACCCCTGCAGACCCTCCAGACTCCCCAGACCTCTAGAGTGTCCCTCTGCAACCCACCCCCAGCATGTGGCTGGGGTGGCCTTCTTCACAAAGAGCCTATGTGTGGTGTGCCACTCTCTGCCTTACGTGGCTCACTGACCTCTTATTGACAGAGCCCTCAAATCCTTCCCATCCCACACAGCTTTGCAGCAGCAGAAATTCCCAGTCTTATTTCCACTACTCTACCCAAGGAGTCTTTACAACAGGATTCTTAATATTTGTAATAGTCTTTTTGTCTTGCCCCCTTGGGAAACTCCTGCTCCCCTTTTAAGACCTATGCCGGATCATTACCTCTCAGAGACAAATTCCACAAGCACATCCTTTACCCCAATTCCTTTTCCAGAGGAGAGTTAGTAGCTTGATCCTTCTGGGTCCAAGAGTCCTGCATAGCAATATAATGACAATTTAAACATTTAATGGAATGCTTACAGAGTGCCAGCCACTTTGTTGTGTCACTTAAGTATATTTTACCTAACCCCTAAAAAAAAAAAAAAAAACCTCACTAAATGCTGTCATTATTATCCTCATCTTTGAAAATGAAGAAATTAAAACTCAGAAGGATTAAATCACTTGTGCAAGGTTATACAGTTGATCAGATGAAGAGCTAAGGTCCAAAATCTTAGTCACTTGACAGAAGCAGGTATCAATAATGTGGAGAAACGCCAACTCCTATAGGGCACAGGCTTGTTTTTCTGTGCCAAAGCAGAAGGGCAATGTTCCTTTGTTTCTATGGTACCTGGAAAATCTGAGAACGCTAGGAAACAAGCAGTGCCCAACTGAGGTACTTTCACATAACCTGAAGAATGAGTTTTAATCTCAACTATCAGAGAAAGGTGGATGAATTCACCGAAACTAAGCCATCTCTTTTGGCATAGAAAATTGAAAATGGCACAGAAACCCTGGATTTAAAGCTCTTCTTCTGTGCCTATGAAGCCTCAGTAATTTACCTTGAAAGTTTCAGGGACAATTTATTCCTAAAAGGGACCTCTAGAATAATCTAACTTGTGTGTGTGTGTGTGTGTGTGTGTGTGTGTGTGTGTGTGTGTGTGAACCTGACAATGCTCATTTTCTTCTTAATGCATCTAAAATTTTGTTTAAGGCAAAAAGCATAAATTTAATGCTTACCAGGGATGGCATAGGGGTCACTTTTGCTGGGGCTGTAGATAAGGAAGGTCAGTACCTTCCCCGCTGGCTCGTTCTAATCTTCTGTTTTCTGGATGCCTGAGGTGGGCAGCTTCGCTCTGCCTTACCTTTCTGCCATGGTGTTCCTGCCCTGGCACCAGCTGACTATGGACTGGAGCCTCTGAAACCACATGCCAAATAAACTTCTCCTTCTTTACAGCAGGTATTTTGTCCCAGAAACAGAAAGATAATGAACACATAACCCTAGAAGCTAGATAGTATACAATGAATATAAACTCTGTAATGAGACCTATACCTGTATGAATTGCTAACATCATCCTCATAGGCCAAGATAGTTAGTGTCCCTCACCTTCAGTCCCCTCATCAATGAAATTTAGTATTTATCTCACAGAGTTGCTGTTAGGATTTTATTAAATGATTGTGGTAAGATAGATGACACATTGAGCATCCCTAGTAAATGGTATCTGTTATTGTTAATTAACATTGAATGTATTGGGTTGGTCAGATAGCTCAGTGGACTTAAAGCACCTGCTTAGGTAAAACACAGTGGCCTGGGTTTGATCCCCAGTGTGCCATGCCAGCCCTGCCCCCGGGACACACTGAGATGGCAGTTGAGACTGGGCATGGTGGCAAATGCCTGTAATCCCAGCACTTGGGAGGCTGGAAACAGGAGGATCACTATGAGTAGTGACAGCCTGTAGAATCTGTCCTAAATATATTTTTCAAAAAACATTGAATATATCTATTGATATGGGTGGGTTTAATTCTTTCAGCTCGTTGTGCATTTGTTTGTTCTATTTTTCTTCCGTGTTTTTCCTTCCCAACCTTATTCTTAATTATTTGAATTAGAATTACATTTATGTATTGATTTTTGCTATAGATCTTTGCATTTTGGTGGCTATGCTAGGGATTATACAATGTCCTTAACTTTCCATATTCTTCTTAGAAACTGTGCAACCTTTGTTCTTTTCTTTAACCCTTTAGCCCCCATCCTATATGCTATAACTGTTGTCTAACTGCATTATAAGTCTATGGGCCATGGTAAAATTTTTGTTTTGAATAGTTACATGTAATGTAAGGAAATTAAAAGAAAAAGTGAATGAATTCAATCGCTGTTAATTTTTTTTCATAAAAGTGTAATATCCATGTGGTGCCACTTTCCTTTAACTTGAAGAATATTAAACAAATTTAGTTACTTTTATCTGAAGTAACTTCACGTTCACTGTTAAGGGACATTTTACTTGGATATAAAAGTTCCATTTCAAAAAGATTTTTTTCTTTCTTTTAGCACGTCAAAGAAAATTGGTCCATTGACATCTGGCTTCCATACTCTGTGATGAGAAAGCCATGATGCTTCAAGTTATCATGTATTTGTACTGCATATGCATATGATACCCACACAGCTCAGACACATTCCATAGATGTGCAGTTTTCTTTGGATGCCTTCAAAGTTGCTTTTAGTGGTTTGGCCATGGTGTGCATAGCCGCTGTTTCTTTCCCCCCATTTGTGATTTGCTGAAATCCTTGAATATGTAAATGTGTCTTTCACCAAATTTGGAGGATTTTCAGCCATTATATTCTTAAGTCTATTTTATATAGCATTCTCACTCCTCTCTACTTGTCTTCGGTTACCTTACACCATTTGACATTGTCCTACAATCAGTGAGATCATATTATTTTAAATATTTCCCTCTTCCTCTTCATTTGGGTGAATAATTTCTATCAATCTGTCTTCAAACTTTGCGACTTTTTCCTCTGTCATCTCTAGTCTGCTTTTTTTTTTAATACTCATTCGATGAATTTTTAAATTCAGATACTATCTTGAAGAATTTTTAAATTTAGACACTGTTTTAAAGAATTTGCTAAGCCGGGCCTGGTGGCACACGCCTGTAATCCCAGCACTTGGGAGGCTGAGGCAGGAGGATTGGTGCGAGTTTGAGACCAGCCTGGGCTACAAAAGGGAGCTCAAGGCCAGCCTGAACTGCATAGCAAGACCCTGCCTCAAAAAGACAATAAAGAAAGAAAGAAAGAAAGAAAGAAAGAAAGAAAGAAAGAAAGAAAGAAAGAAAGAAAGAAAGAATTTGCTTGGGGCCCAGCAGGATGGCTCAGTGGTCTAAAGTGCCTGCTTAGGAAAGCTTAGGTGGCTGCAGGGACTGTGGTTCAACCCCTGGCACTACATGCTGCACCTGCCCTGCCCTCAGGGCAGGCCTGAGCCGGCCATAAAAACAAGTAAATAAACAAACAAAAGTTCTGAAACAAGAAAATAAAATAAAATAAAAAGTAGATGGGCACAATAGATGTAAAATTTAAAAAATAATAAAAAAGTAAAGAATTTGCATCTTTGTCATTCCACTGATTTTGACAATGCTTTCTTTTAATTTGTTGAGCTTAGCCACAATGCCACCCTTCAAAGTCCGCCCTTCAATTTCAGCTTCTGTGCCACTTGGGATTGGTCTCAACTGATTGTTGTCTACTTTGAGCCTGTCTTGAATTTTCCATACTTTGAATGTCATGACACTTTAGGTTGTATTCCACAAGCTGTTGCTATGAGATTGTAGAAACTTTAGGTTCTGTTATATTCCTTGAAGAGTATTGTTTTGGTCTTAGCTGGCAATTGACTTTGTTGGACTCTAACCCAACTCTGGCTTCTACAGGACAACCCAAATTTCAGTTTAGTTCTCCTGTCTTTCACTGAACTTCTTAATGTCTTTTCTATCATATTGTAAAGTTCTAGAATAAGACTGCATCCTTGACATTTGATGCACAGAATTCAAGGCTCTTCCTCTCTATCTCCTTTTAGTGATTTTTGCATCACTTTAGATTAGCTGTGATTACTCTGTTCTTAGGTCGCTTGCCTGGAGTTTTCTATTCCCCAGACAGGGGTGACTCCAGCTTCCTCTAAAGCACATAGCCTCAAAAACAAATACCTCATCTCTCTCCGTTCACTCCTTTCAATCTCTGACTGCCTTACAAATTCTGGCTATTTCCGTTTCCCTTCCAGGGTCTTCAGAATCTAAAGCTGGTGCTGTGGTTCATAGTTTAAGCATGCTGCTCGTGCTGATGCATGTGTTGGAGCCTGGTCTCCTCAGTGTGGCAGTGTGAGAGGTGATGTTAAAAGGTCTCAAGGCTGGGCTCTCGCTGCACTTTGAATGTGATCTCTCTTGTATCCTCCATAGTATGGTGCAACCAGGGGAGCCTCAACCAAGCCAGGGCACGTTGTTTGACATTGTCAGCCCTCAACACTGTGTAGTAAATAAACCTCTGTCTTAAATAAGGCACTGGTCAAAAGTGTTTTGTTGTAGAAACAGAATAGAACAGCTCTTATTCAGGTAGAGTGAAGGCCACCCTCATCAACACATTTATACATTTTGAAGGTTTCCTTATGTTTGATCTCTGAAGAAATATTCATGAAATCTGAGTGTGGTTTTACAAGATTCTTAAAGGGTACTGCCCACTAAGCATATACATGGCAGAGAGCGAGAGAGAGAGACAGAGAGACAGAGACAGAGACAGAGACAGAAACAGAGAGAGGAGAGATTCTTATTTACAACCTGAAATATTTGGGGTTGGTGTTATTATCTCTTTTTTATTTTAATGTATTTAGTACAGGGTCTACAAGGTCTCACTACACAGATCAGACTTGTAGTGATCCTTCTGTTTTCAGCCTCCCAAGTGCTGGGATTGGTCTGGTCAATAGCTCAGCAGACTGAAGTGCCTGCTTAGGCAGGTGCAGGGACTGAGGTCTGACTCCCAGAAGCACATACTGTGCCCGCCCTACCCCTGGGGTGTATTGAGGCTGCAATTGAAACCAGGCATGGTGGCACGTGACTATAACCCCAATACTCAGGAGGCTGAAAGCAGGAAGATTACTACAAGACTAATGTGTGTAGTGGGACCCTGTAGACCTTGTACTAAATACATTAAAAACAAACAAACAAACAAACAAGAGGCCTCTCAGCACACCCAGGGGTGGGGCCAGCACATCACACTTAGGATCAAATCCTGGTCAATCAGCTGAGCTACATGGCTAGCCCTATTCTCTCTCTCTCTCTCTCTCTCTCTCTCTCTCTCTCTCTCTCTCTCTCTCTCTCAGAATTGGGAATTGAACTCAGGCCCTTGCACTTGCCAGGGAAGTGCTTATTCTACTGACTTATCTTCCCAGCCCCTTAAGATGAATGAATCAGGACCAGCAAGATAGCTCAGTAACCTAAGGTGCCTGCATCGGCAAGCTTAGGCAACCACAAGGACCATGGTTCAATCCCTGGCACCACATGCTGTACCAGCCCCACCCTCAGCAGGCTGAGCCGGCCATAAAATAAATACATAATTTTTTTTAAAGATGGATGAATGAAGTCACTCAGCCTGGATCCGTTGGTGAACTAACTTACACTCTCACCTAGGGCAAAACTGGATGGAGTTGTGAGTGAATGCTCAGCCACTTATAGCTATAAACTGTTGGTCACTGAAGGTCAAGCGAACAGCCCAACTGAGCAGAAATGACATATGGGAATGAGACTGCTGTGGGTAATATGTGCTACAAAGACAGGACTTGAAGCAGTCGCATCCTTCATTTACCAAATAATTTCCTTAGCTCGTACTGCCTGTTCCAAGTATGGCCCATTTGGAAAAGCCACCTCAGATCCATAGTTGAGACTGAAGTCCATTTCTAAAGCAAAAAATACATATCCTAGAGCTATGTGAGAGAACCATATAATTCCTCTCTATCAGCACAACCTGACCTTATTGTAATCCAGTCTTGAAGTAGATTATATGTACCTGTGTGTGTGTGTAATTTCTTTTTTTTTTTTTAATTTTATTTTTCTTGTTTCAGAACCTTTGTCTATTTATTCACTCATTTTTATGGCCAGCTCTTCCTGCCCCGAGGGCAGGGCTGGCACAGCATGTGGTGCTGGGGATCGAACCGCAGTCCCTGAAGCTGCCCAAGCCTTCCCAAGCAGGCTCTCTAGACCACTGAGCCATCCTGCTGGGCCCCTAATTTCTTTACTTTGTAGAAATAGTAGAACTGTTCAGATAAGACATGCAGGTACAAGTCCCTAAACCTCAGTGCTTTCAACGATAAAAGTTTATGTCTTGCTTGTAAAGTGTCTATTACAGACATTTCCAGTGAACAAGAGTCTTTCTTATAATGATTCAGGCTCTTGAGTTCCTTCTGTCTTGGGCCTTCACCATCCTTGCGTCTTGGGAGCCCAGCACTCATTTGGATGGGAAGGAATGGATCTGGAGGCTGACACAGGGCTCTTAGTTGTCTGGGCCCCAGAAGTGGCACAATCATGTTTGATCTTACCCCAAAATTTCAGTCAGTGCTTAACTGCAGGGGAGGCAGTTTATGCAATCTAGCTTTGAGTTCAAGAGGAAAAAGAAATATCTTTGAGTGGACACCCAGGAGCCTTGGCCACATTTGTCTTAGTTGTCACTTAAAGTCACTCAACAGAGCAAGACATCCATGCTTTGAAAGGAGTGACGGCACTGAGACATGGAGCCCAGCCAATGCCCGCTGCCTGCTGCACGCTGCCCCTCAGTAGACCCCCAGTTTTTACATTGTTGGCCAAATCATTTGAATTATTTAACTTTATCCTGAGCCTGTGCTGATGAATTCCTGTCAGATGACCTGATTCTCAACAGCTCTTTTACAATTTTTCAAATTAATGACGGCGTGAGAGTGTTCTGTTCTTCACTCTAGTACAATATTGGAGAAGCGGCACAAGATATGCAACACTTTCCTATGGTGCAGGCTTTTAGTTAGATGGTTTTTCCCAACTTCAGGCTAGCATGTTCTGAGCATGCTTAAGGTAGGCTAGGCTCAGCTGACTAATCTGGTAAGTCAGGTGCATCAAATGTACTTTTGATGTGAGGATATTTTCAAATTCAAATGCGTTTGCTTGGATATCACCCCATGGTAAGCCAAAGAGCTTCTGTCCCTTCATATGCATTGCAAGTGATTCCATTAGATGACTTCACACATTCTGCCTAGCAAAGTACCTGGTAGAGAAAGAGGTACTCATTAAGTGGTCACTGAATAAATAACAGGTAGAGGAGGAGGAGGGATGGGGTGGGAAGGGAAAGAAAAAAGAGAAAGGAAGGAAAGGAGAGGGGAAGGAAGGGGAAAGAGGAGGGAAGAAGAAAAGAAGGACCAGTGAAAAACCTAAGTCTCAGAAGCTGTGAATGCCACGTACCTACTGTAACAAAATGTGTCATTTGTCTATGAACCCAGATAGGAAGGGGAAGGCTAACTCTTCATTCATCCATCTGCAAAGCCACTCAATAGACACCCCAGGAACTATGAGCCCAGTCCCCCCAGCCGGCCAATGCTTCCCCTCCCATCTTGCCGTGGGTTCAGATTTGGGACCTGTCGTGCCAATTTCTGTTGCCGGAAAGACAGAGCCACTATGAAAACAAAAGGAGAGTTTACAGTGTCCTAATCAAAGGCATTAATCAGTTCTTCCTCTTTGCTTCTCTGTCCCCAGAGAGAAGTGGGGAGGGCTCACATTCGGAAAGCACATTTTCCTGGGTAGTTTCTGATAAAGGGCAGAACATTGGTGGGACTCCCCCCCCCCCTCTCTTTAAGGGAACACAGTGCTTCTTTCAGAATTGACTGGGACATTTTGAAACACAAATAACAACAGTGGAAGGCACTCATGTGGTGATAATTTTGTATAATTCCGATGTCAGCGGCAGGCCACGGTGGCCTAGTCAGCGTCACTGGAGGTGGCTCTTTTGTGTTTTGCCAGAGAGTGGGTGCAAGGCATGCGTTCATCCGTCCCTGCCAGCCCAGCCCCACCACACACATTTCCTGTGTTCTCATCCCTGTTCTCAGAATGGCTTTCTGATTACAATCCAAAGGACTCCTGCAGAGATGCAAAAAGTTGGAAATTTTTCCAATTTTTTAATCACAAGACAGTCTACAAGCCAAAACTAGCCCACATATATTTTAGGCTTTGGCCTGGAAATATTTTACCACAAGATAAAATTAGCTATTCCAATATTTAACGTTAAAGATTTTGCATGACAATTCCAGTTCCAGGATCTCTGGATAAAACAGCAGGGTTCCGAACATAGAGCACACATACCTGCACACCAGGCATGATGGGTAGAGTTCCACTAGCATGGCCCCCACACTTCCACTTTCTCCCCACGTTGGTAGTTATGTGACCCTGATAATTCTGCCTCTAAACTTTGGAATACACCAAGTCCTACTCTCATCCATGCACTTCTTTGGGGTTTTCCATTTCTTGGAAGAAGAAAAAAAAAAAAAAAAAAAAAAACTCATAGAAGCTAATGAAGTCCAAACTATTGTAATAGAAGTTTCCACTTGGTGAAGGGAGGAACCAAGTTCAAAATTTTTGTTTTTATTCAAGAGGTTTTGCTTAGAATCAGCTTTAATGCCTGGCAAGGGATTTGGTCAGTGGTGTCTACTGGAATGAAGTAGTATTGTTATCTTAGTTACTTTTCACTCGTTGCTGAGACAAATACCCAACACTCAAAATGAAGGAAGAAAAAGTTTATTTAGCTCAAAGTTACTGGAGGTTTCAGTCCATGTTCAGCTGGCCCAAGTCTTACAGGAACAGAGCAGAGAGAATCCAGTTCATGGTGGCAGAACAGCAGCAAAATGGTGGCAGAGACAACCAATCAATCAGGGCAGCAGAACAGCAGCAACAGTTCAAGTCTGTCTCTCTGTCTCTCTGTCTCTCTTTATATTACATTCAGGCTCTCCGCCTTAGCCCCTGCCTTAGGCTACACCCGTAATCCCAGAAGTACTTTGACCCATAATCCCATCAGTACTAAAACCTATAATCCCAGGGATCGTGGATCAAGTCTCAAACTCTAGAAGTTCCCACCAAATGACTCCATGAGGCTTTGGGGGGACAACTAGACATAAACCATAACAGTTGTTAATGGCCTTGGCATAACTCTTAGCTGTTTTGCTAGAGAGCAGTGCCATGCGGAAGCAAGGCTCACTCCACGGCAGATCTCAGGCCCAAAATCTAAAGAAAAGGAGACCTGGGCTGGGGAGATGGCTCAGCAGTCTAAGCGCCTGCCTGGCAAACACAAGGACTGGGGTTTGATCCCCTGTACTGCATGCTGTGCAGGTCCCAAAACACCAGGCATGCAGTGCTGGCCACAAAAACTGGATGGAGTGGTACATGCCCATAATCCCAGAGCTGGAGGGGCTGAGGCAGGAGGATCACTACGATTCCAGGCTTTGTAGTGATACCCTGTACCAAATACATACATAAACAAATAAATAGGAAAGGAGGCCTTACTTTGCCCACCTTCCCATATGGCTTCTATGAGTACACAGTGGACCTCGAACGCACTTTAAGCTCAAAAGATACCTTGGGAACAATTTGAGTCTAGTGGTTTTTCCATCAGGATCCAGTGAGAACCAGAAAGTATGTGACCAGGCCAGAGGGCTTCCACATCTCCCGTCCCTGTCAGGCATTCGTCAAACATTTATCAAGAGCCTCTTTTATGACAGGGAGAAATGGATAAGCAAATGTAGTCAGGGTCCCTCCGTTCCTCAGAAAAGAAATCAGACACAAGGGAGGGAAGAGGGGTCAGAGGGCATGTGTTGGAATAACAGGGACCTCTTCCTTTCCCTGCACTGGAATACTCTCCTAGCAAAGTAAAAAAAAAAAAAGAAAATGTGAAGGACAAGTTAAAACAAAGTAGGTGAATGCAATCCCAGGGTGGGCAAGAACGTGAAGAGTTTAAGGAACTGCAAGCAGATTCCTGGGCTGAGATGAGACACGAGCATGGAGAGGCTCCGGCCACGCAGGGCATTTCAGATCATGAGACGGAACCCAGCCTTTTTCCTAAGGAAAAAAGCCGCAGCTTTATAGCCCTTCCGAGTCATCCAGAAAGCCCTATTTTTATCTTCTATGTTGAAGTTCATGATCTGTTCTCATTGAAATAAAAGATCCTACAGCTTCAAAGACTTGGACAAGCCATTGCTCCAGCAGTGTCTAAAGGCAATGAGCCTTGAAGATGATCCTGTTCCCTGGAGACGGAGAGGTGGTGGGTGGGAGAGAGCGAAGCACTGGCAGCAAAGGGAAAGCAAGATACAGCGCTAGAGGACTGCAAATGGCGGCCCAGCTTCTGGGCAGGAAGAGTGAGAAGCCAGGCCTCAGCCTGCAGGGGCAGCAGTCCTGCTGCTAGGGCCGGGATGGGCAAAAAATAAAAAAGAGTTGATGACATGTAGGCTGAGACTCCAGCTAGAGACAGAAATCTCGTCCAGTGCCTGCCATCTGAGTATCTAGGTGAGCGAGATCCCAAATCCCGAATGTGATTGGCTGAGGTTACTCCAATCCCTCCCAACCACGGTCAGAATTACTCGTGGGGAATCATGTGACTGGCTGAGACAGGGCACACTTATCCTACCACTTCCTCTCTGACCA